>QRFJ01006627.1:0-69433 GCA_006176705.1 Cocos nucifera
TTTTTAATTGGAAGCTACTCGACCTGAATGCATTCTTGTACGAGTTAATGGCATATTCCTTCCACCGGTCTCACTTACCTGGCCATATCTGTTGACACAGTTCTGATCTGAGGTGGTCAATAATCCGAGCTAACCCATGCCACTAGGTTAGTCATAATTGTTATGACTATGACAAGTCTAGTTTAATGAGACCTGAATCAATTCTCCCTAAGAAAAGATTAAGTCTGAGGTCTTCCACCATTGTAGATGTGCGGGCCCTTCCCGGGGTTGATTGTTCTCGGCTGGATACAGTGGCTCAGTTGCACCGAAAAGATGCAACCATGTCTATTAGGCATTGGATGCTATGGGCTGGAGGATGAGTTGGGCTCAATATTTTGGATACGGTGAGAGACTCAATTAGGAACCCAGTCTATGCAAATGGTGGGTCTGACTTAACTAAGGAGTGGATCAATATTCTGGATACGGTGAGATTCATGAATTAGAGACCAAGTTTGGGTGCACCATGATTAGAGAATCATTGAACAAGAGTTGTTCACTCATTGGCTAACCCATCACCAATAACTGTTAGGTGAGGTGATGAGTCAGTTGGTGAGACCGCACCACCCACTAGAAATCATTAATCATGGAGATTTTCGCATCTCTACAGAGGGAGTGTAGGGATCCGAGAAAATAGTGGGAGCTAATTTGTTTAAAAATAAAATTTCCTAAATAAATTGGTCAAGTCATAAATTACAGTATCTAACTAGAATCTTTGACTCTCTACAGAAAAATGTCTGCGTCCAACCCATTGGCACGTATCCTGGACACACATAGACTGACTGGACCCAATTATAAAGATTGGCTCAGAACTACAAAATTAGTTTTGGGTTCCGAGAAGTTAACCCATGTATTTGGACCAGGACCCTCCCACCTTACCAGCCCGTCCATCCATTGAACAGAGAGCATCTCTGGAAAAATGGATAGACGAAGATAATAAGGCCAGATATTACATGTTGGGCTCGATGTCTGATGAGCTCCAGCGCCAACATGAAGATATCGGGACTGCTCGCCAAATGTTGGCTCACCTGCAGGAGATGTTTGGTGAACAGAGTCGCGCAGCCAAATATCAAGTCACGAAATGACTTTTTAAGGCTAAGATGCGTGATGGGCAGTCAGTCCAAGATCACTGTCTGACAATGATCAAGGACATGGAAGAGCTTGAGAAGCTCGGTGTGAAGTTAGGACTTGGATCCTGCAGAATGATATTATTCTGCAATCCTTGACTGATGCATATGGGCAATTCATCATGAATTACCACATGCATAAACTTCAAAATTCCTTGGCCGAATTAATGAATATGCTGGTTACCGCTGAGCTTTCTATGAAAGGTTCTAAAGGCTCAGTTCTTGCTATGGAACGGACTTCTTCCAAAAGAAAGTCTTATGGAAAGAAAAAGAAGTCTGTGAAAAAGCAAAAGGTGGAAGGATCAAAGAAGAAGAAGGCAGAGCCGAAGAAAAAGGCCGATGTCAAAGGAAAGTGTTTCCATTGCAACAGCGACGGCCATTGGAAGCGGAACTGCCCTACTTACCTGGCCACCCTGAAGAACAAGAAGGAAGGTCCTTCTGGAGGTATGCTCGTTATTGAGTCTAACCTTACGGTTTCTTCTGCATCCAGTTGGGTGCTTGACTCTGGTTCTAGTGCTCATCTGTGCACTTCCATGCAGGGTCTTGAGGATAGCAGGAGGCTGAGGGATGGAGACATGATCCTACGCATCGGTAATGGAGCAAGAGTTGCTGCAGTAGCCGTGGGAACATACCCTCTTCGATTACCATCTGGTTTAGACTTAGTTTTGAAAGACTGTTATTATGTGCCTGCAGCTAGCAGGAATTTGATTTCTGTTTCATGCTTAGCACAAGAAGGCTTATGTGATTACCTTCTTTAAGGACCATTGTAACATTCTTTATGAAAGAAATAAAATTGCAAATGGTTTCCTTATTAATGGTCTTTATCAGCTACATATTGATGTACCTATTCTAACTATCGAGCAAAACGTGAATGCCAAACGACCTAGGGATAGTCCAAACGATAGATATCTATGGCACCTGAGATTAGGTCATATAGCAGAAGATAGGATCAACAAATTGGAGAAAAATGGGCTATTGAGTCCATTGACTTTTGAGTCATATCCAACTTGTGAATCTTGTCTTCAAGGCAAAATGACTAAACTCCCTTTTGTTGGACATGGGGAGAGGGCCACAGATCTCCTTGCCCTAGTACATACTGATGTGTGCGGCCCATTTGATGTGCCGGCTAGAGGCAATTTTGTCTACTTCATTACCTTTACCGATGATCTGTCTAGGTATGGGTATGTGTATCTTATGAGACACAAGTCTGAAGCTTTTGAAAAGTTCAAAGAATTCAGACATGAAGTAGAAAAACAAACTGGAAAAACCCATTAAGGTTCTTCGATCAGATCGAGGAGGTGAATACCTTAGCCGGGAATTCCTAGACTATCTTAAGGAAAAATGGCATAGTCTCTCAATGGACTCCACCAGGAACACCTCAACTCAACGGGGTTTCAGAATGGAGAAATCGGACTCTATTGGATATGGTTCGATCCATGATGAGCTTCACAGACCTCCCTGATTTTCTTTGGGGACACTCATTGTTAACTTCAATTTATCTACTGAATAGGGTTCCCTCTAAAACCGTTCCTACCACACCGTATGAGATATGGCACGGTAAGAAACCAAGTCTGAGTCATCTCAGAATTTGGGGTTGTCCGGCTCATGTCAAAAGACAACAAGCGGACAAGTTAGAGTTTAGGTCCTTTAGAGCTCGATTCATAGGATATCCTAAAGAGTCATTAGGATACTATTTCTACATTCCAGAAGACCACAATGTGATTGTGAGTCGACATGCCATCTTTCTTGAAAAATAGTTTATTCAAGATAGCGGCATTGGAAAGCAGATTAAGCTTGATGAGAAAGTCTCACAAGTACAACGAGCTAAGGACCAATTGGAACCAAATCAGGTTGAGCCAATAAGAACACTACCTCCTCCACCTCGTAGATCGGAAAGAGTTTTCCCATCCCCCTGAAAGATACTTAGGTATTATTTCAGAGGAAGTAGAGGAAAATGTTCCTCATAGGTAATGGTGCTCATGGTGATGATCCCAAAACCTACAACGAGGCGATATCAGATATCGACTCCGAGAAATGGCTAGAGGCAATGCAGTCAGAAATTGACTCGATGCACTCAAACCAAGTCTGGACCTTGGTAGATCCACCAGAAGGTATAGTACCTATTGGGTGTAAATGGATCTTCAAGAGAAAGATTGGTGCAGATGGGAATGTGGAGACATTCAAGGCTAGACTAGTGGCAAAAGGTTATAGTCAACGCGAAGGCATTGACTATCAGGATACCTTTTCCCCAGTGGCTATGCTAAAATCCATCCGCACATTGCTTGCCGTTGCAGCCTATTTCGATTATGAAATATGGCAAATGGACGTGAAAACGGCATTCCTAAATGGATATCTTGAGGAAGATATCTATATGGAACAGCCGCTAGGTTTCACATCCAGTGATACTGATCACAAGGTTTGCAAGCTGCAAAGGTCCATATATGGACTTAAGCAAGCATCTCGGAGCTGGAACACTCGTTTCAATGATGTGATCAAAAAGTTTGGTTTCATCAAAAATGAAGAGGAACCATGTGTTTTCAAAAGGGTCAGTGGGAGCGCTGTTGTCTTCCTCGTATTGTACGTGGATGACATCCTCCTTATTGGGAATGATATTCCCATGTTGACATCAGTCAAGATTATGGTTGTCCAAGGAATTCTCCATGAAAGACCTAGGTGAAGCATCCTTTATTCTAGGAATTAAGGTCTATAGGGATAGACCGAATAGGATGCTAGGACTTTCACAGAAGATGTACATAGAGGAAGTACTAAAGAGGTTTAGTATGGAAAACTCTAAGAGGGGATTAATACCCTTCAGACATGGTATTCATCTTTCCAAGAAGATGTGCCCTAGCACACCTGAGGAAATAGAACGCATGAGCAAGATCCCTTATGCTTCTGCAATAGGGAGCCTCATGTATGCCATGCTATGTACACGACCTGATATAGCCCATGCTGTGAGTGTCACAAGCAGATATCAGTCAAATCCAGGTGAAGAACACTGGACTTCTGTGAAATGTATCCTTAAGTACTTGAGAAGAACTAAGGATATGATGTTGGTCTTTGGTAATGGAGAACTCCAAGTCCAGGGATACACAGACTCGGATTTCATGTCCGATATAGATGATCGAAAGTCGACATCTGGGAGTCTGTTTGTGTGCAATGGTGGTGCTGTCAGCTGGAAGAGTTCCAAGCAAACGGTGATAGCAGATTCCACCATGGAAGCAGAATATATCGCTGCATCAGAGGCTGCGAAGGAAGCATTCTGGTACAAGAAGTTTGCTGCAGAAATTGGAGTAATGCCATCAGATGCCATTCCTCTATACTGCGACAACAATGGCGCCATAGCCCTTGCTAAGGAGCCGAGGTCTCACCAGAAATCCAAGCACATTGAGCGGCGATACCACCTCATCCGCGATTACCTCGAGAAGGGTTATGTCGAGGTCAAGAGAGTCAACTCCACAGATAATGTGGCAGACCCACTTACAAAGCCGTTGGGCCAGCAGAAGATCGAAGCCCACCTTGAGAAGATGGGACTTAGACTTGTAGCCAATTGGCTTTAGGACAAGTGGGAGATTGTTAGATATATGTGCCCTAGAAGCCAGAATTGGCTGACACTTGTAATACACTTCTAGGGGCAAAATTATAATTTTGACTAAATCAATAAAATGGGTTATTTTCTATCACATATGTGTATTTAGTGTCTGTGATACATCCTTTGAGTTAATGGTAATGATAATTCATATTTTCAAGAGTTGAAAATTTAAGACATGAATAATCATTATTAACTCATAAAATGCTCCCGACCATAGGATCATCACGAGGATGGTGATTGATCCGGAAGGTTGGTGTACAATCGCTTCTCTTTAGTAGATGAGTCTTGAGTCTACGGTGTGGAGACACCGGAGCGAGAGTACAGGTACTCGTTAGAGAACGAGGGCACTGAGCGTGACCACCTCGAGTAGTCATTAGGGAGTCTACCTTCTCGTCAATGACTGACTCGATGCTGCAGTAGTGTGTCTGGTTCTTTGACCTGAGGTGCATCGGCAGTTCACCTTGAGGGTGTTATAGTTTGACTACACCATTACTCGGTCTCCTAGCCATATGGAACCCTGAGGTGTATGTTGGCTATAGCATGTTCATTGTAGGAACTGGATGGCATCAAGATGGAATCTATCTACCTCGGTGGTAGAGGAGCAGCCCTATGATGAATCATGAGAATCAAGTCCAGAAGTCCATGGCCATGGCAGAGTGAAATAATAGAAAGAGTTTCTATTTAGATTTTCACATTGGACTCGAATCGAATGATTACATCATATGACAGAGAACTAGGGTTTGACGAGTTCACCTTAACCCTAATCTGATCGGGGCTCAAGATAGAAGAACTTAATCACACAGGTAGCTGCACCAAGAGGTTCGCATTCAGCTCTGATGGGTTGCCACCATATACTGCTAGGTGTCACTGGTGGATTTTGGGAGCAATTAGAATGATTTAGATGATCGATCATTCTAGCTGTTCGAATCAGAAGAGTTCTGATCCATCGAAAGGAGTTTCGATGATGTCGATGATAGAGATCATGACATATCCCATTACCATACAGAACTGAACCTAACTGGGTCACACAAACAAGGGTTTGAATCTGGTGATCATCAATTGAACTGATCTAGTTCAATTGATCTGAATGAGATTCAATTAGGTTCAAGGAAAATCGTGCTAGCACTCGATTGAACCTAACGTTCTTCTTTTACTATCATAAATAAGTTGTCCTGACTGAGCCAAAGGAGTTTGTGCTCAATCAGAGGCCTTCATATGGTCTGACTGGAGGTTGTCCAAGTCAGAAAAGGTTGTCTTATTTTGTAAGACATTACCTGCCATTTTTGGTCACCTGCCATTTCTTGTTCTTTGACTTTGGTCAAAAGTCTACCTTTGACTGGTCAAATGTTGACCATTGACACTTTGACTTTTGACCACATGTCATGCACCTATTGGAGAGCTGGTGGGGGCCTGTCCCCCTGCCAGAACCTGGCAAGGAGGAGGGCGCACGCCACCCTAGGCGTGTGCCCAAGTTGGAGGCGCCTAGGAGTCCTTGTTGGACAAGGACTCCATCTCCTTTTTGGATTCCAATTAGAGTTCTCCTAAGAACCAACTTTGACTGGTCTTAGGCACCCTCTAAGGAGGAATCCAGGGGACTCTATTCCCACCAATCAGATTTAGATCTGATTTCACAAAGGGTTGTGATTGGTTGGGAAGAAGAGGAGTTGGATCACAGCTTAGTCTATAAATAAGACCCTGCGCCCAACTCAGAAAATAGATGATTGAATCACAATTCCCCATGCCCCAAGGCTGCCTCTCCCCTCCTTCCTCCATGCCAAACCACCTTCTCCCCTTCCTCTCCACGTCCAAAAGGAGTTTTGGACCTTGGTTGGTGCGATTCAGATCAAGAGAAAGGCGATCAAAAGCTAAGAAGGCTGCGCTGCTGCAAAGGACGACTGCTGATCTTCAAAAGAGTTTTGAAGATCCTCCAGATCAGATCCAGATCTGAATTTTTGGAGATGTGATAGAGAAGAAGAGGATCTCCAGATCCAGCCCGAGTGGATACCGGTAGAGGCCAGGCGCTTGCGTGGCTAGATCCAGAACCTTCCGCTGCATACAGGATCATCAACAGGGTAATAGGATTACCCAAATCAAGGTAAATTAAATTTGATTTAATTTATCTTATTTTATTTTATTTATTAAAATAATAAGAATCAGATCTAAACATCTTAGATCTGATTAGATCAAAGAGAAAATTTTTTGAAATATATCTCTTGATCTGATCAGATCTGAACGAACTCTAATAGTTTGACTACACCATTACTCGGTCTCCTAGCCATTGGAATCCTGAGGTGTATGTTGGCTATAGCATGTTCATTGTAGGAACTGGATTGCATCAAGATGGAATCTATCTACCTCGGTGGTAGAGGAGCAGCCCTATGATGATCATGAGAATCAAGTCCAGAAGTCCATGGCCATGGCAGAGTGAAATAATAGAAAGAGTTTCTATTTAGATTTTCACATTGGACTCGAATCGAATGATTACATCATATGACAGAGACTAGGGTTTGACGAGTTCACCTTAACCCTAATCTGATCGGGGCTCAAGATAGAAGAACTTAATCACACAGGTAGCTGCACCAAGAGGTTCGCATTCAGCTCTGATGGGTTGCCACCATATACTGCTAGGTGTCACTGGTGGATTTTGGGAGCAATTAGAATGATTTAGATGATCGATCATTCTAGCTGTTCGAATCAGAAGAGTTCTGATCCATCGAAAGGAGTTTCGATGATGTCGATGATAGAGATCATGACATATCCCATTACCATACAGAACTGAACCTAACTGGGTCACACAAACAAGGGTTTGAATCTGGTGATCATCAATTGAACTGATCTAGTTCAATTGATCTGAATGAGATTCAATTAGGTTCAAGAAAATCGTGCTAGCACTCGATTGAACCTAACGTTCTTCTTTTACTATCATAAATAGTTGTCCTGACTGAGCCAAAGGAGTTTGTGCTCAATCAGAGGCCTTCATATGGTCTGAAATTGTCTTATTTTGTAAGACATTACCTGCCATTTTTGGTCACCTATTTCTTTTCTTTGACTTTGGTCAAAAGTTGACTGGTCAAACCATTGACTTTTGTCATGCACCTATTGGAGAGCTGGTGGGGGCCTGTCCCCCTGCCAGAACCTGGCAAGGAGGAGGGCGCACGCCACCCTTGGCGTGTGCCCAAGTTGGAGGCGCCTAGGAGTCCCTTGTTGGACAAGGGACTCCATCTCCTTTTTGGATTCCAATTAGAGTTCTCCTAAGAACCAACTTTGACTGGTCTTAGGCACCCTCTAAGGAGGAATCCAGGGGACTCTATTCCCACCAATCAGATTTAGATCTGATTTCACAAAGGGTTGTGATTGGTTGGGAAGAAGAGGAGTTGGATCACAGCAGTCTATAAATAAGACCCTGCGCCCAACTCAAATAAATAAAAATTGAAATTCCCATGCCCCAAGGCTGCCTCTCCCCTCTTCCTCCATGCCAAACCCACCTTCTCCCTCTCCTCTCCACGTCCAAAAGGTTTTGGACCTTGGTTGGTGCAATCCAGATCAGAGAAAGGCGACTGAAAGCTAGAAGGCTGCGCTGCTGCAAAGGACGACTGCTGATCTTCAAAAGGAGTTTTGAAGATCCTCCAGATCAGATCCAGATCTAATTTTTGGAGATGATAGAGAAGAAGAGGATCTCTAGATCCAGCCTGAGTGGATACCGGTAGAGGCCAGGCACTTGCGTGGCTAGATCCAGAACCTTCCGCTGCTTACAGGATCATCAACGGGTAATAGGATTACCCACTTCAAGGTAAATTAAATTTGATTTAATTTATCTAATTTTATTTTAATTATTAAAATAATAAGAATTAGATCTAAAATATCAGATCTGATCTAGATCAAAGAAAAAAATTTTTGAAATATATCTCTTGATCTGATCAGATCTGAACGAACCTGGTCCGAAAAATCAGGATTTTCCTTCAACTGGTATCAGAGCCAAGGTTCTAAAAGTATTTAGATCTAATTTTAAATTTATTTTAATTAAAAAATAAGTGATTTTAGATGTCACATGAGATGTGATCAGATCTAAAATCAGAAAAAATTAAAATTAAATGATTTGGATCTAAGATTAGAAAATATGCATGACTAGTTCTAAAATAGAATAGTTCTATAGAATAGTCTTGCATGTTTTTAATTTAATTTGATTAAATCATATTTTAGATCTATTTATTTACTATTTTTTGATATTATAATTATTATAATAACATCTAAAAAATAGTAAATAAAAATTATTTAATTTTAAACATCATATGAGATATGATTGATGCATGTCTAGACTAGTTGTAGAATAGTTCTACATAATTGTCTAGATTAGAATTTATTTTGATTAGATCAATTTAAATCTAATTTTTTAGATTATTATGAGATAATTTAGATCTAAAAATATGCATGATTCGATACATGAGATGTATGCAAAATATGCCATGATTAGATCTAATTTGTATATGAGATATATGATATAGATCTAAAACTATTTTGTAGTATTGCATGTTCCTGATTAAGGCGTTCCTCTTGGCCGTCCGGTCATAAGAATGAAGAAGGGTTTAAAGGCCCTCTCTTCCCATTCGATGGGGTGTTCTTATGATGTGTAGGGGTGCTGCGTGTTCGTCCTTAATCAGAAATCCAAAACTTACTTTCTGCAAAACCCTAGATCCTGAAACCCTAGGATTTATTGTGCATATTTTGTTTATGAACCCTACTTAATTAAAAATTAAGATTATGGAAATATTAATTAGGTCTAAAATTGAGAATTTTAGATCTAAGACATATTCATAATACTGGGTTCGGGCTTGGGTAGCTCAATTAGGTCTAAGCGGTTGATCAAACCGAATCAAGAGTTGGTTAGATGGGATCAACAATGCTTAAATTGACCAGCCTAATAGGATTAAGTCTGGGTCAAGATCGAGTCACGATCAAGCAAGACCTAATTAGGCTCAGAGGTTAGAGTCTGGATTGTAGGCTAACCCAATTGGTTCTGACTCAACAATTTGGTGTCTAAGGTAAGTTTGGCACATACGACCGACTGGTTTTTAATTGGAAGCTACTCGACCTGAATGCATTCTTGTACGAGTTAATGGCATATTCCTTCCACCGGTCTCACTTACCTGGCCATATCTGTTGACACAGTTCTGATCTGAGGTGGTCAATAATCCGAGCTAACCCATGCCACTAGGTTAGTCATAATTGTTATGACTATGACAAGTCTAGTTTAATGAGACCTGAATCAATTCTCCCTAAGAAAAGATTAAGTCTGAGGTCTTCCACCATTGTAGATGTGCGGGCCCTTCCCGGGGTTGATTGTTCTCGGCTGGATACAGTGGCTCAGTTGCACCGAAAAGATGCAACCATGTCTATTAGGCATTGGATGCTATGGGCTGGAGGATGAGTTGGGCTCAATATTTTGGATACGGTGAGAGACTCAATTAGGAATCCCAGTCTATGCAAATGGTGGGTCTGACTTAACTAAGGAGTGGATCAATATTTCGGATACGGTGAGATTCATGAATTAGAGACCAAGTTTGGGTGCACCATGATTAGAGAATCATTGAACAAGAGTTGTTCACTCATTGGCTAACCCATCACCAATAACTGTTAGGTGAGGTGATGAGTCAGTTGGTGAGACCGCACCACCCACTAGAAATCATTAATCATGGAGATTTTTGCATCTCTACAGAGGGAGTGTAGGGATCCGAGAAAATAGTGGGAGCTAATTTGTTTAAAAATAAAATTCCTAAATAAATTGGTCAAGTCATAATTACAGTATCTAACTAGAATCTTTGACTCTCTACAGAAAAATGTCTGCGTCCAACCCATTGGCACGTATCCTGGACACACATAGACTGACTGGACCCAATTATAAAGATTGGCTCAGAACTACAAAATTATTTTGGGTTCTGAGAAGTTAACCCATGTATTGGACCAGGACCCTCCCACCTTACCAGCCCGTCCATCCACTTGAACAGAGAGCGTCTCTGAAAAAATGGATAGACGAAGATAATAAGGCCAGATATTACATGTTGGGCTCGATGTCTGATGAGCTCCAGCGCCAACATGAAGATATCGGGACTGCTCGCCAAATGTTGGCTCACCTGCAGGAGATGTTTGGTGAACAGAGTCGCGCAGCCAAATATCAAGTCACGAAATGACTTTTTAAGGCTAAGATGCGTGATGGGCAGTCAGTCCAAGATCACTGTCTGACAATGATCAAGGACATGGAAGAGCTTGAGAAGCTCGGTGTGAAGTTAGACTTGGATCTGCAGAACGATATTATTCTGCAATCCTTGACTGATGCATATGGGCAATTCATCATGAATTACCACATGCATAAACTTCAAAATTCCTTGGCCGAATTAATGAATATGCTGGTCACCGCTGAGCTTTCTATGAAAGGTTCTAAAGGCTCAGTTCTTGCTATGGAATGGACTTCTTCCAAAAGAAAGTCTTATGGAAAGAAAAAGAAGTCTGTGAAAAAGCAGAAAGGTGGAAGGAGCAAAGAAGAAGAAGGCAGAGCCGAAGAAGAAAGGCCGATGTCAAAGGAAAGTGTTTCCATTGCAACAGCGACGGCCATTGGAAGCGGAACTGCCCTACTTACCTGGCCACCCTGAAGAACAAGAAGGAAGGTCCTTCTGGAGGTATGCTCGTTATTGAGTCTAACCTTACGGTTTCTTCTGCATCCAGTTGGGTGCTTGACTCTGGTTCTAGTGCTCATCTGTGCACTTCCATGCAGGGTCTTGAGGATAGCAGGAGGCTGAGGGATGGAGACATGATCCTACGCATCGGTAATGGAGCAAGAGTTGCTGCAGTAGCCGTGGGAACATACCCTCTTCGATTACCATCTGGTTTAGACTTAGTTTTGAAAGACTGTTATTATGTGCCTGCAGCTAGCAGGAATTTGATTTCTGTTTCATGCTTAGCACTAAGAAGGCTATGTGATTACCTTCTTTAAGGACCATTGTAACATTCTTTATGAAAGAAATAAAATTGCAAATGGTTTCCTTATTAATGGTCTTTATCAGCTACATATTGATGTACCTGTTCTAACTATCGAGCAAAACGTGAATGCCAAACGACCTAGGGATAGTCCAAATGATAGATATCTATGGCACCTGAGATTAGGTCATATAGCAGAAGATAGGATCAACAAATTGGAGAAAAATGGGCTATTGAGTCCATTGACTTTCGAGTCATATCCAACTTGTGAATCTTGTCTTCAAGGCAAAATGACTAAACTCCCTTTTGTTGGACATGGGGAGAGGGCCACAGATCTCCTTGCCCTAGTACATACTGATGTGTGCGGCCCATTTGATGTGCCGGCTAGAGGCAATTTTGTCTACTTCATTACCTTTACCGATGATCTGTCTAGGTATGGGTATGTGTATCTTATGAGACACAAGTCTGAAGCTTTTGAAAAGTTCAAAGAATTCAGACATGAAGTAGAAAAACAAACTGAAAAACCCATTAAGGTTCTTCGATCAGATCGAGGAGGTGAATACCTTAGCCGGGAATTCCTAGACTATCTCAAGGAAAAATGGCATAGTCTCTCAATGGACTCCACCAGGAACACCTCAACTCAACGGGGTTTCAGAATGGAGAAATCGGACTCTATTGGATATGGTTCGATCCATGATGAGCTTCACAGACCTCCCTGATTTTCTTTGGGGACACTCATTGTTAACTTCAATTTATCTACTGAATAGGGTTCCCTCTAAAACCGTTCCTACCACACCGTATGAGATATGGCACGGTAAGAAACCAAGTCTGAGTCATCTCAGAATTTGGGGTTGTCCGGCTCATGTCAAAAGACAACAAGCGGACAAGTTAGAGTTTAGGTCCTTTAGAGCTCGATTCATAGGATATCCTAAAGAGTCATTAGGATACTATTTCTACATTCCAGAAGACCACAATGTGATTGTGAGTCGACATGCCATCTTTCTTGAAAAATAGTTTATTCAAGATAGCGGCATTGGAAAGCAGATTAAGCTTGATGAGAAAGTCTCACAAGTACAACGAGCTAAGGACCAATTGGAACCAAATCAGGTTGAGCCAATAAGAACACTACCTCCTCCACCTCGTAGATCGGAAAGAGTTTTCCATCCCCCTGAAAGATACTTAGGTATTATTTCAGAGGAAGTAGAGAAAATGTTCCTCGTAGGTAATGGTGCTCATGGTGATGATCCCAAAACCTACAACGAGGCGATATCAGATATCGACTCCGAGAAATGGCTAGAGGCAATGCAGTCAGAAATTGACTCGATGCACTCAAACCAAGTCTGGACCTTGGTAGATCCACCAGAAGGTATAGTACCTATTGGGTGTAAATGGATCTTCAAGAGAAAGATTGGTGCAGATGGGAATGTGGAGACATTCAAGGCTAGACTAGTGGCAAAAGGTTATAGTCAACGCGAAGGCATTGACTATCAGGATACCTTTTCCCCAGTGGCTATGCTAAAATCCATCCGCACATTGCTTGCCGTTGCAGCCTATTTCGATTATGAAATATGGCAAATGGACGTGAAAACGGCATTCTTAAATGGATATCTTGAGGAAGATATCTATATGGAACAGCCGCTAGGTTTCACATCCAGTGATACTGATCACAAGGTTTGCAAGCTGCAAAGGTCCATATATGGACTTAAGCAAGCATCTCGGAGCTGGAACACTCATTTCAATGATGTGATCAAAATAGTTTGGTTTCATCAAAAATGAAGAGGAACCATGTGTTTTCAAAAAGGTCAGTGGGAGCGCTGTTGTCTTCCTCGTATTGTACGTGGATGACATCCTCCTTATTGGGAATGATATTCCCATGATTGACAACAGTCAAATTATGGTTGTCCAAGGAATTCTCCATGAAAGACCTAGGTGAAGCATCCTTTATTCTAGGAATTAAGGTCTATAGGGATAGACCGAATAGGATGCTAGGACTTTCACAGAAGATGTACATAGAGAAAGTACTAAAGAGGTTTAGTATGGAAAACTCTAAGAGGGGATTAATACCCTTCAGACATGGTATTCATCTTTCCAAGAAGATGTGCCCTAGCACACCTGAGGAAATAGAATGCATGAGCAAGATCCCTTATGCTTCTGCAATAGGGAGCCTCATGTATGCCATGCTATGTACACGACCTGATATAGCCCATGCTGTGAGTGTCACAAGCAGATATCAGTCAAATCCAGGTGAAGAACACTGGACTTCTGTGAAATGTATCCTTAAGTACTTGAAGAAGAACTAAGGATATGATGTTGGTCTTTGGTAATGGAGAACTCCAAGTCCAGGGATACACAGACTCGGATTTCATGTCCGATATAGATGATCGAAAGTCGACATCTGGGAGTCTGTTTGTGTGCAATGGTGGTGCTGTCAGCTGGAAGAGTTCCAAGCAAACGTGATAGCAGATTCCACCATGGAAGCAGAATATATCGCTGCATCAGAGGCTGCGAAGGAAGCATTCTGGTACAAGAAGTTTGCTGCAGAAATTGGAGTAATGCCATCAGATGCCATTCCTCTATACTGCGACAACAATGGCGCCATAGCCCTTGCTAAGGAGCCGAGGTCTCACCAGAAAATCCAAGCACATTGAGCGGCGATACCACCTCATCCGCGATTACCTCGAGAAGGGTTACGTCGAGGTCAAGAGAGTCAACTCCACAGATAATGTGGCAGACCCACTTACAAAGCCGTTGGGCCAGCAGAAGATCGAAGCCCACCTTGAGAAGATGGGACTTAGACTTGTAGCCAATTGGCTTTAGGACAAGTGGGAGATTGTTAGATATATGTGCCCTAGAAGCCAGAATTGGCTGACACTTGTAATACACTTCTAGGGGCAAAATTATAATTTTGACTAATAATCAATAAAATGGGTTATTTTCTATCACATATGTGTATTTAGTGTCTGTGATACATCCTTTGAGTTAATGGTAATGATAATTCATATTTTCAAGAGTTGAAAATTTAAGACATGAATAATCATTATTAACTCATAAAATGCTCCCGACCATAGGATCATCACGAGGATGGTGATTGATCCGGAAGGTTGGTGTACAATCGCTTCTCTTTAGTAGATGAGTCTTGAGTCTACGGTGTGGAGACACCGGAGCGAGAGTACAGGTACTCGTTAGAGAACGAGGGCACTGAGCGTGACCACCTCGAGTAGTCATTAGGGAAGTCTACCTTCTCGTCAATGACTGACTCGATGCTGCAGTAGTGTGTCTGGTTCTTTGACCTGAGATGCATCGGCAGTTCACCTTGAGGGTGTTATAGTTTGACTACACCATTACTCGGTCTCCTAGCCATATGGAACCCTGAGGTGTATGTTGGCTATAGCATGTTCATTGTAGGAACTGGATTGCATCAAGATGGAATCTATCTACCTCGGTGGTAGAGGAGCAGCCCTATGATGATCATGAGAATCAAGTCCAGAAGTCCCATGGCCATGGCAGAGTGAAATAATAGAAAGAGTTTCTATTTAGATTTTCACATTGGACTTGAATCGAATGATTACATCATATGACAGAGACTAGGGTTTGACGAGTTCACCTTAACCCTAATCTGATCGGGGCTCAAGATAGAAGAACTTAATCACACAGGTAGCTGCACCAAGAGGTTCACATTCAGCTCTGATGGGTTGCCACCATATACTGCTAGGTGTCACTGGTGGATTTTGGGAGCAATTAGAATGATTTAGATGATCGATCATTCTAGCTGTTCGAATCAGAAGAGTTCTGATCCATCGAAAGGAGTTTCGATGATGTCGATGATAGAGATCATGACATATCCCATTACCATACAGAACTGAACCTAACTGGGTCACACAAACAAGGGTTTGAATCTGGTGATCATCAATTGAACTGATCTAGTTCAATTGATCTGAATGAGATTCAATTAGGTTCAAGGAAATCGTGCTAGCACTCGATTGAACCTAACGTTCTTCTTTTACTATCATAAATAAGTTGTCCTGACTGAGCCAAAGGAGTTTGTGCTCAATCAGAGGCCTTCATATGGTCTGACTGGAGGTTGTCCAAGTCAGAAAAGGTTGTCTTATTTTGTAAGACATTACCTGCCATTTTTGGTCACCTGCCATTTCTTGTTCCTTTGACTTTGGTCAAAAGTCTGACCTTTGACTGGTCAAATGTTGACCATTGACACTTTGACTTTTGTCCACGTGTCATGCACCTATTGGAGAGCTGGTGGGGGCCTGTCCCCCTACCAGAACCTGGCAAGGAGGAGGGCGCACGCCACCCTTGGCGTGTGCCCAAGTTGGAGGCGCCCAGGAGTCCCTGTTGGACAGGGACTCCATCTCCTTTTTGGATTCCGATTAGAGTTCTCCTAAGAACCAACTTTGACTGGTCTTAGGCACCCTCTAAGGAGGAATCCAGGGGACTCTATTCCCACCAATCAGATTTAGATCTGATTTCACAAAGAGTTGTGATTGGTTGGGAAGAAGAGGAGTTGGATCACAGACAGTCTATAAATAAGACCCTACGCCCAACTCAAAATAAAATTGAAAAATTAAAATCCCATGCCCCAAGGCTGCCTCTCCCCTCTTCCTCCATGCCAAACCCACCTTCTCCCTCTCCTCTCCACGTCCAAAAGTAGTTTTGGACCTTGGTTGGTGCAATCCAGATGAGAGAAAGGCGACTGAAAGCTAGAAGGCTGCGCTGCTGCAAAGGACAACTGCTGATCTTCAAAAGAAGTTTTGAAGATCCTCCAGATCAGATCCAGATCTGATTTTTGGAGACGTGATAGAAAAGAAGAGGATCTCTAGATCCAGCCCAAGTGGATATCGATAGAGGCCAAGCACTTGCATGGTTAGATCCAGAATCTTTCGCTGCTCACAGGATCATCATCGGGTAATAGGATTACCCACTTCAAGGTAAATTAAATTTGATTTAATTTATCTGATTTTATTTTAATTATTAAAATAATAATAATTAGATTTGAAATATTTTAGATCGGATCTAGATCAAGAAAAAAAAATTTTAAAATATTTTTCTTGATCTGATCAGATCTGAACAAATCTAGTCCAGAAAATCAGGATTTTCCTTCAAGATCATCCCAGACCCTAGCCCAAAACAGACCCTCGCATAACTCTACCCGCTCACTAAGCCGGCTCAATCTCAGCACTAAGCCTATTAAGTTTCGCTAGGTCAGCTCAGTCTAAAACTGAGCCAGTCCAGTCATGTGCCATGCTAGCAGTCCTAAATGTGCAGCTCTCTATTTTGCCTATGCTCTGAGACTTAAATGACTTAGTTTTGGACTGAGCTAGCTAACCTGCAAAAAATCTCCTTTCTGCAGTCTTGATTCCTAGCTTTAGTGTCTTGCTTCACCTTGTATTCCAGATCTTCGAAGCACCAATCAAGCCCCTAAAATCTTTAGAGCCAACCCCCTGACTCCTCCCATGGCCTCCCAAGGCTTAGGAGCACCATAAATCCTCACAATCTCTACCTTGGTGCCCTAAGCCTTGGCAAACCCCTCGACAATGACCTCCACATTTCCACTATCCCTGCACACTCGATAACACCGATGCAAGCATCATCTCTGTCAATTCTCTTCAGCTATTATGCACCCTTGAGGCCTTTGGGATGATCGCCTCCATCGCTGAAGACCTATGCTTGCTTCTTAGCACCATCCAAGAATTGTAGGATCCCTTCTGCTTAGCAGCTGCATCATCTTCTCTGAACTTTTCTGGAGAACCTATAGCATTCCTGCACCAGCACATACTGTACCACCTGACATGATCTCCTTAGAGCTACACCTATCTACCTATATGCGCCGCTCCACCTGGAACTATGCATCACTGACGCTCTGAACTCATGCCAAATTTTCTCTCCACTTATGAAGCCACCACTACAGAGCTCCACCTATATTCGAAGTCCACCTGATGCCATAGAAGCTGACTCTATCATCAAGTCCCTTGAGGTCAACCACTCAATTCTGCATTGCTGAGCCTGCCGCTGCACCTCGAACACCATCGCTGCCCCTTCAAACCCTCTGCACTCCATGGATCCCTTCGAAGCTATCTCGGATACCTCCACAACCCGTGGGCACCTTCGAAACTCAAGAGCTCATTCAACTCTTCTGAAACTAGAGATTGAATCCTAAGGAATTCCACCATAGTCCTTCTTTTCTGCCCCTACACTAGCCATCGCTTTAGTTGCTCTTGGAGAACCATCCTCCACCTGAAACACAACTCTTCCTAATGCTCCTATAGAAGAAATCTGATCCATGATACTCCTAATTGCTAGAGACCTCCTGATGCTCCCTGAGACCCCCTAGCTCTCCCTAAGACCTGCACCCGATCTTCCTGAGATACCACTAACACTCTCTGCTAAGATACACTCCTCGATTGCTGCACCATCGAGCCTCTCTTAGTCCTGTGCCTCCAGGGAAGCGCTCTTGTAGGACTCCAGTGCTTCCTGACTGATCTCTACACCACTCTATAGCCGCCCAGCCCTAATCTGCTGGACCTCCATGGATCATCCATCTCCATCACTCCCAAGGCTTCACAAATCCATGCTCTGATCGAACCACTGAATACATCTCCGACTACTTTCCCGCCTTCTAGACATCGAAGGACATATAGTTGCTTCTTCAGCCTTCCTTCGATCATTACCCCTTGGGAAACCTCTCTTCAACATCTCTACATTGCCCATCATCCTAGAGAACCCTGATGCGCTCTGCTGAGATACCTCCCTCGGCTGCTGCATCGTCGAGCCTCTCTCAGTCCTACATCTCCAAGGAAATGCTAATGTAGCACTCCAGCGCTCCCTGCCTGTCACGTAACCATCATACACCCTAGCCTTTCCACCAAGATCGATCAGCAAATCATGCACCAAATCCTTCCATCCCAAGAAAATTCCTTTTCGTTAATCCTTTCAGCCTCCACCTTCAATCCACTGCTTTTGGTTGACCAAACCACAGCAATAAAAGGTAGATTTGAGACATACCATGGAATGCTTATGCAGATTTCTAATTTTATCTTGTACGACTTCTCCTTCCCTTCCATGCACCACTAGGCTCTGAAACTTAGCTCTAATACCATATTATCATCCATAACGTTTCAGGCATCACCTAGCTCTGATACCAAATTATAGACCCATGATATCGCTCGAACGCCAATCATTCTTGACATCACAAGTACCCCGATACCATGTTGCGGAAGCTCCTGATCTTTAGCATGGATCTGAAGAAACCTATGACATTCTCTATGAGCAACACATCATCGATCCTCCACTTGGATCTATGATGGGGCACCTCTCTCCTTGGGCTTGAGAGAGATGCTCCCTTCTCTTGGGCTTCTTCAAGAACCCTAGGGCGGCAACTCTAGAGAGAAGAGAAGAAGAGAGTTGAGGGAGAAAAGGTCTATATTGAGTCCAACCTTTTAAAATCCTATACAACCTATGTATTTATACATAGCCATTAGGCCTGACCAAAAAACTTTTCGGCTAACCCAATACATGAAAGCACTCACCGAGCCCATGTACACCCATATCTCCCATGCTCTCATCCTCTGGATTTAGACCCAATCCATATATGAATTAGCCCCCTTAAGACCTCTCAAATTAAGCCTTAAGACCCCTAGGATCATCCCAGATCTTAGCCCAAAATAGACCCTCACATAACTCTATCGGTGCATTGAGCTGGCTCAGTCTCAGCACTAAGCCGAAATTGAGCCAACCCATCCTATGCCGTGCCAGTAGTGCCGAATGTACAGCTCTCTATTTTGCCTATGCTCTGAGACTTAGCCGACCTAGTTTTGGACTGAATCGACTAACTTGCAAAAAATCTTCTTTCTGCAGTCTTGATTCTCCGACTTTGATTCCTTACTTCACCTTGTATCTCAGATCTCCGAAGTACAAACCAAGCCTTTAGAATCTCTGGAGCCAACCCCCTGACTCCTCCTGTGGCCTCCTAAGGCTTGGGAGCACCATAAATCCTCATAGGTCCTCCTCCTATCCCTGATAAAGGTATAGGAGCATAAAAGGATTGTTTAAAGGGCCTCTCCCCTTCTCCCATCTTAAATAACTGGAGGTCTTCATCATCCATGTCAGGATGAGGTTCTCCTCCTGTTTCTGACTTGGTTGGCCTTCTTTATCCTCTTATCAGGATGAGGTTCTCCTTCTATTTCTGACGGAATTGACCTTCCTTTGTTAGGATGAGGTCCTTCTCCTATCTCTAACCAATGTATAGAAGCACAAAAAGACCGTTAAAAGGGCCTCTCCCCTCCTCCTATCTTAAATAATCGAAGGTCTTTATCATCCATGTCAGAATGAGGTTCTCCTCCTATTCCTGACACGATCGGCCTTCTTTGTCTCCATATCAGGATGAGGTTCTCCTCCTATTTCTGATAGGATTGATCTTTCTTTGTTAGGATGAGATCCTCCTCCTATCCCTAACAAAGGTGTAGGGGCACAAAAGTGCCGTTGAAAGAGCCTCTTCCCTCCTCCTGTCTTAAATAACTAGAGATCTTCATCATTTATGTTAGGATGCGGTTTTCCTCCTATTTCTGATATGATCAGCCTTCTTTGTCCTTCTGTCAGGTTGAGGTTGTCCTCCTATTTCTGATAGGATTGGCCTTTCTTTATTAGGACGAGGTCCTCCTCCAATACCAAACAAAGTTATAGGGGCGTAAATGGATCGTTGAAATGGCCTCTCCCCTCCTCCTATGTTAAATAACCAAAGGTCTTCTACTTTGTTTATTGGCAAAGTTTGGTTGGATCATTTTCTATCATCACATGATTTTATGCCAAGAAATAAAAATATTGAAATAAAAAAATTTATTAGGGTTGGATTACTGGTAGTATATTCATAGATTTTTTGAATTTCAAGGCCGTGGGAGCGTAGATCCTCTGAGTTTGTTTAGATAATATGTTCTTGGTCAGACGATTTTCACCACCTCATAAGGACCTTCCTCATTTGAGGAAAACCTTTCTTGATTTTAAAGCTGTGAAACATCCGCTTGCTGAAGTATGAGATCCCCTATTTCGAAGGTTTTGCTTTTGACTCTCGAATTATAGTAGCGGGCTATCCTTTGCCTGTAAGCTACCATTTGGATTTGGACCTTCTCCCTCTTTTCTTCTAGCAGATCAAGGTTAGCTCTGAGGTCTTGCAAATTGCCTTGTTTATTGAAGGCCTCTACTCGTGTTGAGGGGAGTTCAAGTTTGACTAGGATAACCACCTCCATCCCGAAGGCTAGTGCAAAGGATGTTTCTTTGAGTAGTTTGGTAAGCCCAGAGCACATGATAAAGTTCATCCATCCAGCTCTCCTTTGATCTTTTAAGCCTAGCCTTTATCCCTTGAAGCAAAGTTCTATTATTCACTTCTGCCTCACCATTACCTTGTAGATGGGCCACTGATGTAAAGTAGTGAGATATATTCAGACCTTTACAAAACTCAGTGAACTTTGCACCTACAAACTGATGCTCATTATCAATGATCAGTGTCTGAGGTAGATCAAACCTGCAAACAATCAACTTCTAGATGAAGTCCTGCACTTTAACTTCAATGATTTTTGCCCAGGGTTTGGCTTCGATCCACTTAGTGAAATAATCTACTGCCACTAGTAGGAACTTTTACTGTCCAGATGCCATGAGGAAAGGTCTGAGTATATCCATCCCTCATGATGCAAATGGCTAGGGGGCACTTAATAGTGCGAGCTACGAAGCCGACTGTCTTTGAATATTTGCATTTCTTTGACATCTATTATACTTTTCACATAATCTACCGCATCCTGATGTATTATTGACCAATAGTATCCTTGATGGAGCAACTTGTATGACAAGGATCTCGCCCTCAAATGATTTCTGCAAATCTCCTCATGAACTTCTCTCAAGGCATAGCTGGCCTCTGAAGGTCGGAGATACTTGAGGAGTGGCAATGAGTATGACCTCTTATACAACCAATTTTCATACAAAATATAGTGGGAAGCTTGATTTCTTAACTTTTGAGCTTTTTTATGATCTTTAGGAAGAGTTCCTTCCCTAAGATATGCTATCAATGGGTCAATCTAGTTGGGCTCATGATCAACTTGCATTATCGCCTGGGGTTCTTCCTGTTGGGAATGCATGCTCTTCCCACACGAATCGGCGTGGCCGTCAGTGATTAGCCAAGCAACAAGAAAGTACTTCTCTGAGATTTCTGTGGAAGCATGATCAAACAATTCAAGGAATAGAGAAGAAGAGATTTCTAGGAGAAAAAAATTTTTATTCAGTATATTTCAGCACTATTACAATCTTGACCTATTTTCAGTATATATACTTTACAAAGGGTTAAGCCCAATCTCATAGAAAAACTCTCCAAACCAAAATAACCCACATATACAAAATAATAACCTATAAAAATTGAGCCAGCCCAGTTTTAGATTGAGCTAGCTAACCTGCGACTAGTCAGCTCAGTCCCAGACTGAGCCGACCAGTTGTGTACCATGCCAATAGCCCAAAAATTCTGCTTTCTATCTGAATTTTTCTTTGAGACCTAGCCGACCCAGTTTTCAACTTAGCTAGCTCAGTCTCAGGATAAGCCAGCCTAGTTTTTGAACTTTGCTAGGAGAGCTAATTTCTCTTTCGGCTCGCTTTCGTCTTTCCATGATCTATCTTCTCATGTTTCCAAGACTTAGGAGTGCCACTTCTGAGCTCACATTCTTTATCTTGGTGCTTTCAAGTCCTTGTGAACTCATCTTTTCTCAATAGATCCATCCATGCCGCACATCTCTGAAAGCTATCTCTGGAGAGTACCTTCGTGAGTGCATCAGATTGATTCTCCTTGCTATGGACCTTCATCAGTTCTACTTCACCTTTCTCCACTAGCTTTCTGATCCTATGGTCCCTCATGTCTATATGTTTTGTGCGTACATGATAGACTAGATTCTGTGCCAACAACAGAGCACTCTGACTATCACTTAACAGTATAATCTTGCTCTACTTCACCCTCAACTCATCAATCAGCCTCCTAAGCCAAAGGGCTTCCTTTGCAGCCTCCGTTATCTCAATGTACATGACCTCTATGGTAGACAAGGTCATGATTGACTAAAGGGTTGATCTCCAAGACACTGATCCACCATATATGCAGAAGAGGTATCCAGTAGTAGACCTCTTTATATCAAGATCACCAGCATAATTTGCATCAACAAACCCTTTCAAGGGACCTGAATCTTCACACATCTTCATAGATTGTTCTCCAAATCCTTTGACTGCCCACCAAACACCAAACCATAATCTCTTATTCCACGCAAATATCTCAATATCCATTTCAATGCTTTCTAGTATTCCTTCCCAAGGTTAGCCATGTATCTACTAACCATGCTCACTATATGTGCTATTTCTGATCTACAGCACACTATAGTGTACATCACACTACCTACAGCATTTACATAAGAAACTCGTTCCATGTACTCTCTCTTCTCTTCTAACTGGAGGCTTTATAACTTGGAGAGAGATATATGGCTCGACAATGGCGTCTCTGTAGGTTTAGCCTTCTCCATCCCAAACCTCTCCAAAATCTTTTGGACATACTTTCCTTATGACAAATAGAGCACTCTTTTGCACCTATCTCTGCAAATCTCCATTCCAAGGATTTTCTCAACTGGATCCAAATTCTTCATCTCAAACTTAGATGATAATGCCCTTTTCAACCTTTTCACAGCATCCATGCTTCTACTGGCTATGAACATATCATCTATATACAATAATAGGTACAGAACATCTTCCTCATTTACATCCTTTACGTAGACACAACAATCATGTTTATATCTGCTGAAACCCATGCTCAAGATAAAGCTATCAAACCTTCGATACCACCGATAAGGAGATTGTTTCAAGCCATACAAAGACTTTCTGAGTAAACACACCTTTTCTTCCTATCCCATCTCCATGAAACCATCTGGCTACTTCATGTAGATTCTTTTCTCTAAAGTATCATGAAGGAAGGCTATCTTCACATCCATCTGTTCTAATTTCAAGTTATGTTGTGGCACCAATGACAGCAAAACTTGAATAGATGTATGATGCATCATAGGAGAGAAAATTTTTATGTAGTCAATTCCTTTCTTTTGTGAGTATCCCTTTGCTACCAGCCTTGCTTTGAATCTGACTCCACCTTGTTCTGAAGGTGCTTCTTTCTTTGTGAACACCCACTTTGAGCCAATAGGTCGAGCATCCTTTGGAAGATCCATCAACTGCCATGTCTGAATCTTCTCAAGATATTCCATCTCCTCCATCATGGCCTGTATCCATGAATCATGATCCTCACTCTCCATGGCCTTTGCATAATTCTTTGGATCTCCATTAGCAGTGATGAGTGCATAGAAGATAACCTCATCAATGCCATATCTGACCAACCTTCTAATAGTACGCTGAGGCTTATGCAAAGCCACTTCCATTGGCACATCTCTGCCTAATGTCTGTGGCTACTCCTGCACATCTATCTAAACTGCCAGCCCTCCATACTGATTTTCAATCTAAGATAATACTTTTCTACCCAGCTCCACTTCAACAGGAATACTCCTATAAGTAGATGTAACCTACATGCTATTATTCTCTAACTGTCCACCGCTGTTCATCTTTGTTTCTCTAGTTTCATCTATCCCAGACCTCCTCAAGATGCTCTTCTCATCAAAGATAACATCTTTACTGATCACTAACTTCTATGCCTAAGAGTCCCATAATAGGTACCCCTTGACTCCTTGTAGATACCCTATGAATGTTATCTTTTAAGATTTTGGATCCAATTTGCTCTTCTTGGTTGCCTCCACATGTGCATAGACTGTGCAACTGAAGACTTTCAAGTGGCTAAGCTCCACCTTCTTTCCACTCTAGACCACCTCTGGAATGCCTCCATCTAACTTATGATGAGGGGACCTGTTCACAAGAAAATAAGAAAAAATTAGAGCATCACCCCAAAAAGACTTTGGGAGTGATGTTTGTAGCCTCAAATTCTGTGCCTTCTCGATCAATGTCTAGTTCATTCTCTCTACGATACTATTCTACTGGAGAGTCATCTTCACCGTGTTATGGCATTTGATGTTATTTTCCTTATAGTACTTTCTGAACTCCAGGCTAGTATACTCTCCTCCATTGTCCAACCTCAGACACTTCTGAAAGGATTGGTGTACAGGGTGGAAGCATAGATTTCAAAGCAAAATTATGAAATCATATAAACCAAAACCAAACCCTAGGACCATCTTATTAGCAATTAAATCATATAGCATGCATTTGTTATATAAAAGAAAGTATTAAAACATACCTCTTATTGCTAAACCCTGAATTGACCCTAATCGCCGATAGTAGTCTGTCAGGGATTCTATCAGGTGCCCACGTGTTCACCCTCCAACGTTGATCCACACGGAGACTTGATCAAGACACCAGCACCTCTAATTTATTTAATTAAAATTCTAAGAATAAAAACTTCTATTAAATGGGCAAGACCTTGCTTAGCCTTTATGTCACCTTCCTTGCCTTTCCTTACCTTTCTTTCTTTTTTTCTTATCTTCTTAATTTTTCTTCCTAATCTCTTTGTCTTAAGATGACTTCTTATCCTTATAAGGACAAAGTCTAGATAAGAGAAGGAAAGAAAAAAAATTAGACAATAAGAAAATACTTGTAAGAAAGAAAGATAAATTTCTTAATCACTAGACTCTCGGTGCGCACCCCTATTTATAATGTACTTAGGGGTGCCAACACATTTTCTCACACCCTTCCCACATTATTATCTCATGTCCCTTCAGCCTATCTCATGCCTCATCAGAAATAACAACATGTAGACTTAGTCCAAGAGGTGCCTTAAAGCAGAAGGACTCTCGGACTAATTCTACGTAAGTTATTTACGAAGAGTCGTGGGCTTTCACTATTGGCGCCATTATATTCCACCATTAGAACAGATAAGTAGGCCTTCCAATGTCTTAAATGTGGAATGCCCCATTCAACAAAAATGGCATGGAGATAATCTTTGAATAGCTAAAGTTTCAAGAGACTTTGACTTGGTCCAAGAGGTGCCAAGAAAGAGTGGGCAGCAAGGAGTCCCTTCTTATGCAAATATTAATCAAATAATGTAGCATTTAACCTGCAGAAGGACTCTTCTTCACCCCATGTCTGATATCCATGCCCATATGTAATTTTATGCGACATTAAATATGGAAAAGGGAGGAAAGGTCAAAGAAGGTAGGCGCCTACATAAACCCATGCGCCAAGGACTCTTGCACATGAATAACTTCCCATGCACAAGAGAGAAACTCTCTAGCGCATGGGACTCTAGTACGTGATGCCCCATCTGAAGCCCAATCAGTCTAGGCTAACCTAATTCAAGATCAAATCAAATTTGGCTCAAATCAGATCTTAATTAGCCCAAATTGAAAATCGATTTGAATTCAATTCGAATCTAGGTGCTAGGATTTGCAGCATGTGCTAGCATGTTCAACTTGCAAACATGGTCTAATCCAATTAGACCCATAATCAATTTTATTTGTGTGTGATCCATTGGATTCCACATCTAGCCAGTAGTAGGTCTGGATGCGATTTGACCTAATCTGGTTAGAACTCAACCAAACCGATTTAGGTCAAAACTAGTCTATCCGATTCTATCAATTACAATACTTTCTAATTAATAATCAAATTAAATTCGATCAAACTCACAAGACATGATTGACATCTAGCAACGTATCGTAATTTTTTGAAAGATGTAAAATTTTGATGAAAATACTAAAAATATCTTTCAGTGAATAGTTACAGTGCAACTAGATCCTTCGATCATCCTACATCATGAATGTGACTCTGAGTATGAAAATATGTCAAACCCAATATCATATTAATTTCTCTTTCAATCTAATGATGATGATTCATTTAATGAAATATTAGAAATCATTTCTAATTTTCATCATGCTTTGATCAAACTCTTCCTAAATCATCATTTGTTTAAAGTAGGCAGGATGCAATTTTTTCTTATCAGGAGTGATCAATTTTATGTTAACCTAATCACAATCTTCATATATAATCCACCATATCCAGATCACCCCATGCATGATTGAGTCATGAATGGTATGAACCAAAATATGGATTCATATATATAAGTGATAAGCACCATAAATTTATCAATAAAAATATTAATTTATTAATTAATTTATATTAATTTTTAAGAATTAATGATCAATTTATATATAATTTTTGAGAAATTAATATTTTTATTAATTAAAAACTAATTTAAAAATAATAAAAATTAAAAAATAAAATTTTATAATCAATGAAGAGAGCTTATTTTTTTGATTATAATGAAATAAATTTTACATAAAATGGAGCTAAAACAAAAAAGATATAAATTTTTAAAGAAATAAAATAAATAAAAAATTAAATGAAAATAACATATGGCTCAACCGGCTCAAGCCGCCGCGCCAAATTAATCGGCGCATCCAAACGCATCGAGCCAAGTTGACAAGCCAGTGTGCCAAGCTAGCCACGTAAGCTGAGTTAGCCACAAAAGTCGTCAGCCGGTCCACGATCCAAGCGTGGAGCGCTAGCTTTGGAGAAACTAGCGAATCAAGACGCGATACGTCGTGGACCTAGACCCTTAAAAGGTTCACAGAAAATCAATCATGGCTCATAGAGCATTTTGGTCTTTTCAATCAGCAACAGGAGCACCGATTGGTTGTGGTGTGTGGTGCGGCCGATCCACACGATCCATGGGAACAGTAATTGCACGATTGGACAGCTGTGGTAGCTTGCAGTCAAGATCAATTGGTTGTGGTTATTTCTGGATTTGATTCAGCTTCAGACTTCACGTGGACTACCATCCAATGGCAGCATGCGATCCAAGGAATGATCCAATGGTCCAAAATGCTCCCACCGATGATCAGGACTCCCAACATGCGATCGGCAGTTAGATTTCTTCCATCAACGCATGATCAATGGCTAGAATTTAATCCGATCTGATCTGGGCCGATACGCATCCGATTTTGATGATTTTTGGTTTGTTGGATTTCTATTAAATGGCTAGATTCACCAGACTTACCAGATTCATATCAAAGCTATTTTAATCCAAATTTTACTTAGATTTCTTTATATTTTGATGATTAAAAAGGCTCTTAGTCCCACATTGCCTCCAGAAAAAATATCCTCCCCTCCTAGCTTTATAAAAAGGACCTCAGGCCTCCAAAAATCAACAAATCTGGTGAGAGGGAAGCCAAGGTACAGGGTGGAAGCCAAGCTCAGGGTTAAAGGTTGCTTCAAAGCTACAGTGCTGAGAAGAAGAGCCAATCTTCTACGCCATCTCTACACTAATGCTGATCTACGATCTCCTTCTAGTTTTCTTTTCTCTTTCTTTTGTTTTTAATTTCTTGTATTTAAATTCTGCATCTAAGTTTTAATTTTAATAAAGAAAGCTTTATTGCTCTTTTCAATTCTAGCTCTTTAAATTAATTATTCTTTATTGCTCTTTAATTTTATTGCAAGTAGTTGCTGAGATCTAAATAGTGGATCTTAGTACCAAATTTATTTTTGCATAATTTAAATTCTACTTTTATTTATAAATTTATTTTTTGACTTTAATTTTGAAAAACCCTTCTTTTTTTTTCTTTTAAAAAAAATAAAAAATAAAAGAATCAAAGATTTTAGTATTAAATCATTGCCTCTCTGTGGATTCGACCCGACTCACTACTCTCTTCATAATTTTTAATTAATTTAAAAAGTAAAAAATTAGGTTTAAACTGAAAAACATGGTGTCTTAACGACAACATCACATTCCTATCAAGTTTTTGGCACCGTTGTCGAGGAGGCATAAAAATTAAAATTTTCTCATTTCTTTAATTTTTTATTGCCTACTAATTATTTTTTCTTATTTATTTTGTAGAAAAAAAATAGAGAAAAGAACAAAGAAGATTAGGGCACGAACAAAACTCTCAATCCTATTTGGTGAGATTATTCTTAAATCCTAAATCTCTTTTCTTATTTAATATTTACTTTATTTTTAAATTAATTTAAAAAATTACCTACTTGAACCTAATTAAAAATCTCATCATAAGATTAGAAATCCTAATTATTTAGGGCATCCATCATATTAGTTTTATTTTTTTTTTTATTTTTATTTTTTTTGATGATTGCTGGAGGTAAGGTAAGCCTTTCAGAATTCAATTAGTTGCACGCATCTAGTTTAAATTGCATAGAACTCTTTGGTTGAAAACTTTTTTTTTGCATATTCATATCAAACCAAATTAAGGGCACAACCCATTAAATAAGATAAGATGGGGATTTGATCACCCTTCCTTGGCCCACAAACAACCAACCAGCATCCTGTATTAACCCAAACCTTAACTCTTAAAATCAATTAGACATCAACCCTTAAGGATATTCAAGCTCAATAGGACAAGGAACCCTAAGAGTTGAATCAAGTTAGGGTTAATCAATTTGACTGGTGTCTAGAAAAATGGTTCAGGGATGACTAGACCCAAAGGAAGGTGGTTACTTAATTGGTTCCATTCGCTTACCTGGCCAAGCATAATTGGTGTCTAAGGCAAGCAACGGGGGGACTCCCACCGACCTTACACTTACCTGGCCAGTTGATTGGCTAATCCTCTACTTGGAGGGCTCGAAGGTGATCTTGGTAGTTAGGAGCTATCTAGACCTAAGACAATCCTTAGTCAGGATTGATTGCCTAACTTGTTTGCTAAATAACATCAAACATAAACCACAAATTAACTCTTCTCTCTATCATCTCTAGATTTAAGACTCCTTAGGATCTTTCTTTAGAACCCTCTTCTTTCTTTCTCTCCTCTTTTCTTAAAAAAATAATAATAATAAAATAAAAAAATAAAAAATATATATCTTGAACCATATATCAGGTTGCACTAGTACATGCACGGTAGAAGATCGCTTTTACCTGACCTAGTTAAACCAAATTCCTGAAATTGAAAGACTAATTCATATAAGACCAGATAATCAAATGGCTTGAAAATCGTGAAGAACCACCTAGACAGATGAAGGAATACTTTATTCCTTCCACCTACAATCCATCGACTTGCATCCACTTACCTGATATCCCTGCTAGCCACTATGAGATCAAGTCGACCACAATCCAGATGCTCCCATCTTTTTATGGGAACACCAATGAAGACCCTTACAAACATCTGGATGAATTCTTAGAAATCTGCTCTATGATAAAAATTCAGAATTTTTCTGATGATGCCCTTAGACTAACCTTGTTCCCTTTTTCATTAAAAGATAAAGCCAAGTACTGGCTTGGTACATTAGGAAGAACAATTCAGACATGGGCAGAGATGCAACATGAATTTCTTAAGAAATTTTATCCCATAGGATGAACCAATACTATGAGGCAAGCCATCACAGGATTTGCTCAGCTTCCAGGGGAACAAATTCATGAATCATGGGAAAGACTTAAGGAACTTCTTAGAAAATGCCCACACCATGGTCTATCTAAGTGGCAAATTGTACAAGCTTTCTATGAAGGTTTAGGAGATCAATATAAGCAGATGGTTGATGCATCCTATGGAGGTGCATTCATGAGCAAAAGTGAGGATGAAGCTTATACCTTGTTTGAAACCTTAAGTGAAAACTCTATTAACCATGCTTCATTATCCTCTTATGAAAGATCAATTTCTCAACAAAAATGGACAAGAATTTATGAGATCAAAACTCCAAAACTTAATTCTAAGATAGACTTGAACATAATAGCACAAAAATTAGATAAAGTCAATCTTATTGCCCAAAAATTAGATCAATTCCTAAATCTAGGTCAACAATCTCCTGCACAATACACACCAGCTTCTAATTATCAGGAGATTTGCTCTATTTGTGCTAGTCCAACACATCATGTAAGTGAATGTCCCACGGCTGCACAATTACCACCTCTTATCCAAGAACAAGTCCAAGCTGCTCAAGGTTACTCCAAACCACTTAATGACCCATATTCAAATTCATATAACCCTGGTTGGAGAAACCATCCTAATTTCTCTTGGAAACCACAATAGACTCAGGCTCAGACCCAAATCCCACCAGTCCAAAATTATCAAAATAGGCCCCAGTACCAGAACTATGCCTATAATAAGGGACAACCTAGTCAGTCTTCTCAACCACTGCATTATAATCAGCCCTCATACCCACCTCCTCATCAACAGACCAATCTAGCCGACGATAAATTCAATCAACTTCAACAATTGATTCTAAGCCAACAACAATCAATTCTGACCCAACAACAATCAATTGCTAGGCTAGAAGCTCAAATAGGATAATTAGCTGAGTCTAGCATGAGGAGAGAACCAGGTCAATTACCAAGCCAACCAATTGCAAATCCTAAAAATAATCCATCCAATGTCTATCAACCACTGGATTTACTCATCCATCTAACATTCCACCTAAGAATCCCCAATTAAAAAATGCTAAAGCAATATCTGAACTTAGAAGTGGTATGATTCTTAAGGACCCATACCAAGACCAGGTGATAGGGGCTAATACTGATGAAAAATTTGAAGAAGAAGTTAGTACTGAAACTAATCATATAGAAGAACCTGAGCTTAGAACTGGTACTGATAAAATAGATAAAGGAAAGAAGAAAATAGATAATTTACCCAAGACCTATAAACCCAAAGCTCCGTTCCCTTCAGCCTTAGAAGCAGGCTCTTCTCGTAAAAAGCAAGAAGCACGCAACAAGGAGCTAATGGAACTATTTAAATAAGTTCATATTAATTTACCCCTCCTCGATGCAATTCAGCATGTCCCAGCCTATGCTAAATTTCTTAAAGAACTCTGCACCCAAAAGCGTGAGCCACGAACCACCAAAAGAGTTATGCTATCTGAGGATGTAAGTGCAGTCCTATTAAATCCAATACCTCAAAAGATGAAAGATCCTGGTGCACCCTTAATTTCATGTGTTATAGGAGGCATAACCTTTAACCGAGCATTACTAGACTTAGGAGCTAGTGTGAACCTACTTCCAACCTCAGTTTATGAAAAATTTGGGATTGGAGAATTAAAACCCACATCAGTTATTTTGCAATTAGCTGATAGACCTATAAAAATTCCACATGATTTGATTGAGGATGTTCTAGTTAGAGTAGACAAATGTTATTTTTCAATAGACTTCCTCATACTTGACATGGAACCATCCTAAGGCTGAACCAGAATCCCATAATTTTAGGACGTCCATTCTTAGCAACTGCCAATGCCAATATCAACTGTAAGATAGGAGCTATGGACATTTCTTTTGGGAATCAAAAAGTAAGAATTAATATTTTTAATACCCCAAACTACACTCAAGAGGAGGAAGACTGCATTGTAATCAATCAGGTAGATAAAATAGTTGAATCTAATTCCTCCTTAGATTTATTGCAAGATGATGAACCCACTGAAGAAACTCAAACTCAGGAAGTGAATACCTTGCTTAATTCACCTCAACCATCACATTCATTACCTTGGTTAGTGAAAGTTGAGCCCTTACCAGAGCAAAAAATTGAACCATTACGTCCTTCAATTCAGGCCCCACCATAACTTGAACTAAAACCTTTACCTATATCACTTAAGTATGTATTTTTAGGATCAAAGAAAATCCTACCAGTAATAATTGCTTCCAACTTAACTACTGAACAGAAAAACCAATTGGTAAATATTCTGAAAACATATAAGGAGGCCATAGGTTGGACCATCGCTGATTTAAAAGGAATTAGTCCATCAATATGCATGCACCATATCTATATAGAAGATAATGCCAAACCAACTCGAGAGATGCAAAGATGGCTTAACCCTAACATGCAAGAAGTAGTCAAGAAAGAGGTAATTAAATGGTTAGATGCTGGAATTATTTATCCTATCTCTGACAGCCATTGGGTGAGTCCCACACAAGTTGTTCCAAAGAAATCTGGACTCACGGATTGTCCGCACTGAACATGAAAACTTAGTACCAACACGACTTTCCACTGGGTGGCGTGTCTGTATAGATTATAGAAAACTCAATACAACCATCCGAAAAGATCACTTTCCCTTATCCTTTATCGATCAAATCCTAGAAAGACTAGCAGGCCAACAATACTTTTGCTTTTTAGATGGATACTCAGGATACAATCAGGTAGCAATCTATCCAGGAGATCAGAAAAAGACCACCTTTACATGTCCCTATGGAACCTTTGCTTTCCGTAGAATGCCATTCGGATTATGTAATGCACCTGCGAACTTTTCAAAGGTGCATGATGTCAATATTTTCAGACATGATAGGAGATTTCTTAGAAATATTCATGGATGACTTTTCAGTCTTTGGAGAATCTTTTGAGAGTTGCCTCAACAATTTGAAGAAAATATTAAAATGATGTATTGAGGCTAATCTAGTGTTAAGCTGGGAAAAGAGCCACTTCATGGTTCAAGAGGGGATCGTTTTAGGACATATAGTATCTAAGAAAGGGATTGAGGTAGATAAAGCTAAAGTTGAACTAATTTCTAAACTTCCTCCTCCCACTTCTGTCAAACAAATTCGATCTTTTCTTGGCCATGTAGGATTCTATCGTCGCTTCATCAAAGAGTTCTCTAAAATTTCTCATCCTTTGTGTAATCTGCTCGCTAAGGATGTTTCTTTTAACTTTGATGAAAATTGTCTTAAAGCTTATGAAATCTTAAGAGAAGCTGTGACCAAAGCTCCAATCATACAACCTCCTAACTGGTCACTACCTTTTGAAATTATGTGCGATGCCTCAGACTTTGCCATAGGAGCTGTCCTGGGCCAAAGGGTAAACAAATGTCCTATAGTGATCTATTATGCCAGTAGAACTCTGAATGAAGCACAAATGAATTATACCACCACTGAAAAAGAGTTGCTAGCCATTGTGTTTGCCCTAGAAAAGTTTAGATCATATCTATTAGGATCAAAAATCATAATTTACTCGGATCATTCAGCCTTGAGATACCTGCTCTCAAAGAAAGATGCTAAACCATGATTAATTAGATGGATCTTACTGCTACAAGAATTTGATATTGAAATTCGAGATAAGAAGGGATCTAAAAATGTTGTAGCAGACCATCTGTCTAGGATCCTAGTTAAAGATAGTGAACCTATATCAATCAGAGAATCTTTTCTAGATGAACAATTGTTAACAGTTTCACATACAAAGGCCCCTTGGTTTGCAGATATTGTCAATTACTTAGTCATAGGATAAATTCCTGATGGCTGGTCTAAGAATGAGAAGGATCGATTCTTTGCTCAAATCAAATATTATTTTTGGAAAGATCCTGAGCTTTTTAGAATTTGTGCTGATCAAATCATTCGTAGATGTGTTCCTGAATCTGAACAATTGAGTATCTTACAATTCTTGTCATACCCTTGCTTGTGGAGGATATTTTTCTGGATGAAAAACTATGGCCAAAGTATTGCAGAGTGGTTTTTATTGGCCAACATTATTTAAGGATGCCCATACTTTTAGTCAGGAGTGTCTTAAGTGTCAAGCCTTAGGGAATATTTCAAAGAAAGACATGATGCCTTTAAACCCCATCTTAGTAGTAGAAATTTTTGATGTATGGGGAATTGATTTTATGGGACCTTTTCCACCTTCCAATGGATTTGAATACATTTTGGTAGCTGTCGATTATGTTTCTAAATGGATTGAAGCAATAGCAACATGAACCAATGATCATAAAGTAGTCTTAAAATTTGTTCAAAAGAATATCTTCTCTAGGTTTGGATTTTCATGTGCTATCATTAGAGACGAACGTACCCATTTTACAAATCACCAATTTTGAACTTTATTATGAAAATATGGGGTGACACATAAGATAGCTACACCATACCATCCGCAAACAAGTGGCCAGGTAGAAGTATCTAATAGGGAAATTAAGAATATCTTACAAAAGACTATTAGGCCTGATCGAAAAGATTGGTCAGATCGATTAGATGATGCATTATGGGCCTATAGGATAGCTTATAAAACCCCTATTGGAATGTCTCCCTATAGATTAATCTATGGAAAAGCATGTCACCTTTCGGTAGAACTTGAACATAAAGCATATTGGGCAATAAAATAATTAAATTTTAATTTAAACCAAGCTGGTTCCAATCTGAATGTTACAATTGAGTGAATTAGAAGAATTAAGGCAAGAAGCTTATGAAAATTCAAAAATCTATAAGAAGAAAATGAAAGCCTTCTATGATAAACATATTTCAAGAAAAACCTTTGAACCAAATCAACAAGTCTGATTATTTAACTCAAAGCTTTGATTATTTGCTGGAAAATTAAAATCTAGATGGGATGGACCTTATATAGTTAATCACGTATTCCCATATGGTGCAATCAAACTCTATGATCCTATGACTAAAAATTTTTTTAAGGTAAATGGCCAAAGGCTTAAACCATATATCGAAGGGATATCATTAAATCAAAATATTAACCAAGTACAATTAACAGAACCACAACAAATTAAATTGTATTTTGTCTGGCTGAAGACAATAAACTTAGCGCTTGTTGGGAGGCAACCTAATACTTCTTAAATCTAATTTATTCTTTTTAGTTTCTTTTCTTTTTAGGCTAAGTTGGAGAAAGGACCAAAAAAAATTAGAGAAGGATCATAAGCTTCAAGATCCATGCTAAATAAATAAACATAATTTAGACCCTTTTATTTATTTTTCCTCTCCATTGAGGACAATGTCAATTCAGTTGGGGGGTAAAAAATATATGTATATAAAATAAAAAATAAAAAAATAAAATAAAAAAAATTTAAAAATAATAATAATAAAAAAATATTTATATAATAATAATCAAACTTTAAAACTATTTTGAAAATTTTTGGATAAACCATATTTCAAGAAAGAGAATCTTAAGCAAAATAAACTAGGAAAAGTAATAAAGTTAGAAAGTATTAACTAATAATGATAGCAAGTTAAAAAGCAGATTACTTGGTCAGACCATTAGCAGCCTACTTAGGTCATTTAAAGGCTAACAGCATTTCTAATTGCACATGCACACTAATGAAGCATAGTAGGTGTTGATAATAAGGCTAATTGAGGATTCAATTATCACTAAAAATTGATGGTTTATATATACCTCAACTAAAGAAACTTGAATTTAAGGAAAGAGCTATCTGCTTAAATAAAAAGTGCAAAACATAGAGTATATGTTGATTGCCCTAAATTAGAGCTTTGCACCTAAGTCAAGTGTAGAAGTTCACATCAAACGGTGAAGGAAAGGCCAGGATGCTCAGCATAATTTTCAAAAAAAAAAAAGGCAGTGAGAAAGCTACTTTAATTCATGCACTTAACTTGGGAGTATATAGAAAACTAACCAAAATAGGTGATAAAAGAATATTTATTTGCCCTTTGAATCTACACCCAATTGCTAAGTTAGTATTCATGAAACCAAATGCTAAAAATCTTTAGATGAACTCTAAGAAAGTTTCTCTAATTAATCTACCATGAAATTTACTTTTGAAACTTAATACTTAGTTAGTGATACTACCTAAACTTTTAATCTTAAATCGTAGATCTATTCTTGTGAATGAGGATCTCAATGAAATATGGTAATTGATCTAAATTAAATTCTTTCTTTACTCGAGGACAAACAAAGCTTAAATTGGAGGGTGTGATAAACATCATAAATTTATCAATAAAAATATTAATTTATTAATTTATTTATATTAATTTTTAAAAATTAATGATCAATTTATATATAATTTTTAAGAAATTAATATTTTTATTAATTAAAAATTAATTTAAAAATAATAAAAAATAAAAAATAAAATTTTATAATTAATGGAAAGAGCTTACTTTTTTTATCATAATAAAATAAATTTCACACAAAATGGAGCTAAAATGAAGAAGATATGAATTTCTAAAAAAATAAAATAAATAAAAATAACATATGGCTCAGTCGGCTTAAGCTGCCGCGCCATATCAGTCGATGCATCCGAACACGCTGAGCCAAGACAACAAGCCAGCATGCCAAGCCAGCCATGCAAGCCGACTCAGCCACGAAAGCCATTAGTCGATCCACGATCCAAGCATGGACCGTCAGCTCAGCAGAAACCGGCGAAACAAGATGCGACACGTGGTGGACCTAGACCCTTAAAAGGTTCACAGAAAATCTATCGTGGCTCATAGGGCATTTTGGTCTTTTCACTCAGTGATAGGAGCACCGATTGGCTGCAGTGTATGGTGCGGTCGGTCCACACGGTCCATGGGAACAATAATTGCGCGATCGGATGGCTGTGGTAGCATGCGGTCAAGATCAAACGGTTGTGGTTATTTTTGGATTTGATTCAGCTTCAAACTTCATGCGGGTCGCCATCCAACGACAGCGCATGATCTAGGAAATGATCCAACGGTCTAGAACACTTCCGACAGTGATCAAGACTCCCAACGCACGATCAGCGGCCAGATTTTCTCCATCAATGCGTGATCAATGGCTAGAATTTAATCTGATCTGATCTGGGCCGATATGCATCCAATTTTGATGATTTTTGATCCGTTGGATTTCTATTGAATGGCTAGATTTCACCAAACTTACCAGATTCATATCAAAGCTATTTTAATCCAAATTTTACTCAAATTTCTTTATATTTTGATGATTAAAAAGGCTCTTGTCCCATATTGCCTCCAGAAAAAATATCCACCCCTCCTAGCTCTATAAAAAGGAACTCAGGCCTTCAGAAATCAACAGATCTTGTGAGAGAAAAGCCAAAGTATAGGGTGGAAGCCAAGCTCAGGATTAAAGATTGCTTCAAAGCTACAATGCTGAGAAGAAGAGCCAGTCTTCTATGCGATCTCTACACCTATGCTGATCTACGATCTCCTTCAGTTTTCTTTTCTCTTTCTTTTTTTTTCTAATTTTTTGTATTTAAATTTTGCATCTGAGTTTTAATTTTAATAAAGAAAGCTTTATTTCTCTTTTCTATTCTAGCTCTTTAAATTAATTATTCTTTATTGCTCTTTAATTTTATTGCAAGTAGTCGCTAAGATCTAAATAGTGGATCTTAGTATCAAATTTATTTTTACATAATTTAAATTCTATTTTTATTTATAAATATTTAATTTTCAAAAATCCTTCTTTTCTTTTCTTTTAAAAAAAATAAAAAATAAAAGAATCAAAGATTTTAGAATTAAATCATTGTCTCTCTATGGATTCGACCCAACTTACTACTCTCTTCATAATTTTTAATTAATTTTAAAAAATAAAAAGTTGGATTTAAACTGATAAACATGGTGTCTTAACGACAACATCGCATTCCTATCAATAAGGTTTTATGGTAGTTTTAGGTCAAAGGACTACATGCACAATTCTACTATGAGAACCATCTATTGACATGTAGGTAAGACTCCATTAAATATTCTCGACTTGGATCAATTCAGTGAACTCATTCTCTAATGAGCACCTATATCCTTATATTAGTGTCATACACAAGTGATTGTGAGATCAATCACCCTCTCAATCGAGCATACAAAGGATGTGCTAGTCTTACTGAAAATATTGATCCCCAACTCAATGTTTCATCGATCAAGAATATTTAAATAAGAATTTTAAGATTTTAGATCTCAATTGTATGATCTCATCATAATCCTAAAACCATAGCCGTAATTTATGAGGTTCATCATAATCTTAAATAAATAATAAGACACTGTATATGATGAAAAAAATGTCTTTATTTATTTTAAAATATCATTATATGAGTTTGGAAGACAAAGAATAGTCCATCAGAAAAAAAAATTTTGATTGACTTGAGGGCATATTCCTTTCATTCTCCAACTTGCACTAAAGCCAATCGCCCTTATATTTTAATCCCATACAATCAAGATGGCAATCAAACTATTTCCGTGGTAAAGCTTTAGTGAAAGGGTCTGCTATGTTGTTCTTTGTGTCTACTCGTTCTACGATAATATCTTATTTTTCAATAATTTCACGAACGAGATGGAAGCATCTCAGAATGTGTTTGGATTTATGATGAGACCTTAGATCCTTTGCTTGAGCAATAGCTCCAGTATTATCACAGTAAAGTGGTACTGGATTCTTAATTTTAGGAACAACATCCAATTCAGTGATGAACTTCTTCATCCAAATAGCTTCTTTGGTGGCTTCACTTGCAGCTATGTACTCTACCTCAATGGTTGAGTCAACTACAGTTGGTTGCTTAGTACTCTTTCAACTCATTGCTCCACCATTTAGAGTAAAGATATATCCTGAAATAGATTTGCTATCATCTAGGTCTGATTGAAAACTAGAGTCAGAATATGCTTCTAGTTTAAGATCAGAACCACCATATACTAGAAAAATATCTTTAGTCCTTCTCAAGTACTTAACAATATTTTTCACAGCTTTCCAATGATCCTCTCTTGGATCAGTCTGAAATCTACTTGCAATGTTGAAGGCATAAGCAACATCAGGCCTTGTACATAACATGGTATATATTATTGATCCAACTGCCAAAGCATCAAGAATAGAACTCATTCTATTTCTCTCTTTAGGTGTCTTTGGAGACATCTTCTTAGAGAGATGTATGCCTTAACTCACGGGTAAGTAACCTCTTTTACTCCCATCCATACTGAATCTTTTCAGTATTAAGTCAGTGTACCTAGATTAGGACAAGCCTAGCATCCTCTTAGATCTATCTCTATAGATCTTTATTCCTAGAATATAGGATGCTCCTCCCAAGTCTTTCATGAAAAATTTATTTGATAGCCATAATTTGACTGATTGCAACATTGGGATATCATTCTCAATGAGGAGTATGTCATCTATAGAACCAAGAAAACTATGGTACTCCCACTAGTATTCTTGTACAGACACAGTTCATCCACATTCTTGATGAAATCAAACTCTTTGACTGTTACATCAAAATGGATGTTCCAACTCCTTGATACTTGCATTAATTCATACATGGATCTCATAAGCTTGCATACTTGATTTGGCCTCTCATTTGACTTAAATCCTTATGGCTGTGACATGTAGACCTCCTCCTCAAGGAAACCATTAAGGAAGGCGGTCTTCACGTCCATTTGGCATATTTCATAATCATGGTATGCTGCTATGGCTAGCATAATCCGAATAGATTTGAGCATGGCAATAGGTGAAAATATTTTATTATAATCAATCTTCTATTTTTGTCTGAAACCCTTAGCCATCAATCTGGCCTTATAGGTTTCAATTTGACCATCTACTCCAATCTTTTTCTTAAAAATTCATTTGCATCCAATAGGATTTATATCCTCTGGTGCATCCATCAAAGTCCATACTTTGTTGGTGTGCATGGAGTTCATTTCGGATTGCATGGTAGCTAGCCATTTGTTAGACTCCTTACTCTTGACTGTTTCTATATAGGTTAAAGGTTTATCATTCTCAATGACTTGGGCTTCATTATTCTCAATAATGAACCCATACCTCATAGGTATAAGTTGCACTCTATTAGACCTATGGATAGAAGTTATGTGTTCTGGTTCTTTTATATTTATGTGATTATTTGATTGAAAAATTTTTATTTATTTTTCTTGAACTTCACTAAGTTCAATATTTCTCCTATTGCCTTTTTCTAGGATAAACTCTTTTTTCATGAAAGTGGCATGCCTACTTACAAACACCTTTTATTTAGTAGGATGGTAGAATAAATATCCTATACTATTTCTAGGATATCCGATAAATAGACATTTGTCTAATCTAGCATCAAGCTTATGTCCAAAATTTTTTTTGACATACGCTGGACAATCCCATATCTTAAGATACATAAGATCAGGTTTCTTACCTCTCCATATCTCATATGGAGTACTAGATAAAGATTTAGAAGGTACTCTATTTAAGATGTAAATTGCGGTCTTCAGAGCATAATCCTAGAAGAAAATAGGTAATTCAGTGAAGCACATCATGGACCACACCATATCTAATAAGGTATGATTTTTCATTTCCACTACACTGTTTAATTGCGGTGTATAAGAAGGTGTCCATTCAGAAAGAATTCCTTTATCTTTAAGATATTCTAAAAACTCACTGGATAAGTATTCTCCTCCCCGATCAGATCAAAGGATTTTCATACTTTGTCTAGTTTGTTTTTCGACCATGCTTTGGTACTCTTTAAATTTATCAAAGGCTTCGAATTTGTGTTTCATAGGATACACATATCCAAACCTAAATAAATCATTAGTGAACATTATAAAATAAGAGTATCCTCCTCTGGCTTGAGTTATCATAGGACCACATACATCCGTATGTAAAAGTCCTAATAAGTCACTCATCCTTTCTCCATGTCCACTAAATGGAGTCTTGGTCATTTTACCCATGTGACATGATTCACAAGTTCCTAATGATTCATAATCAAAAGGATCTAAGAACTTTTCTTTGTATAACTTGTTAATCCTAGTCTCACTAATATGACCTAATCGACAGTACCAAAGTAAAGTATTATTTATGTCATATCTTTTATGTTTTCTATTTTCATAAATATGAAATATATTGTCATCTAAACATAGAGTCAACAAACCAATGCTAAACATGCCAAAACAAATATTTTCATTAGAATATTTAATCGAGCATCCTTCGCTCGTTACATCAAGACTATAATCTTATTTTAATAGCAAGGATATAGATATAATATTTCTAATGATCTTAGGCATATAATAACAATTTGTAAGTTTTAAGATCTTTCCAGAAGGTATCTTTAATATATTTGTCCCTACAGCTTCTGCTTGGATAGACACTCCTCCAGCATCATCGAGCTTGAAGTCACCTTTCTTCAAACTCCTAATTTTTTGCAGCCCCTGCAAAGATTTGCAAATATGAGAACCACAGTCGGTATCCAATATCTAAGAGTTTGAAATGAAAGAATTTAATGATAATATAATATGTATCTCATACATACCTTTTGGTACATTATTTGAACCAATCTTCACGGTTGCAAGGTAAGCCTTGCAATTCCTCTTTCAATGATCTATTTTACCGTAGTGAAAATAGGTCGTCTATCTGGAGATCTTTTTTTCCTTTTTTTTCTTATTTGTACCATCTTTAGGGTTCAGCCACCTTTTTGAACCCTTTTTGCCTGTCTTCTTCTTGGAGATCCCATCCACAAGAAGAAGAGGAGCCTTATCCTTTTTGATATGGCTCTTTGCTATCTTGAGCATATTTAACAGCTCAGACAAAGAAGAATTCAGTTTGTTCATGTGATAATTCATGACAAACTGAGAAAATAATTCTGAGAGTGATTGCAGGATCAAATCCTGACTTAACACCCCATCCATAACAAAACCTAGTTGACTTAATCAAGTGATTAGGTCAATTACCATAAGAACATGGTTTTGTATAGATGTACCTTCTATCATTCTTGCATGGAATAATTGCTTAGATATCTCATATCTAGCAGTTCTACTCTACTCTCCATAAAGCTCTTTTTGATTAAGCAATATGGACCGAGTGTCCATACCATCATGCTACCTCTATAATTCATTACTCATGGAGGCAAGTATGATGCATTTGATAGTAAGAGAATCATTTTGTCATATCTTGTATATGGACTTATTTACATCTGTGGCATCTTTCTCTACTAGCTTAGGATCAGGGGCATCAAGAATATAGGAGAGTTTTTTTTGACTGAGTACTATTTTTAGATTTCTCAGCCAGTCCATATAATTTGGACCAATCAATTTATTTGAATCCAAAATTGAATGCAATAAAAGTGAAGAAGCCATTTAATCTACATAATAAAGAATAATACATAAGCAAACAACTCATGAGGACATACATAATTAAATTAGGACTTTAATTTAATTATGTTCTCTACTATTTTATCAAAAATCATAACCCTCTAATATTTTCTTAGTGAGAATAAGACCCTAATTCTTTATAAAAGGTCTTGTGGTTGCACAATAAACCTGTTATAAATTCAAAGGTAAGAAACTCTTTCCAATTGCATTTTGTACAACTTTCAATAAAACCCTGGCCTCTAAAATATTAATAGCCTCATGTTAGCATAACAAACTTTAATATTTTAGTTAAGAAGAACCCTTCATTTCCATATAGTCAAAATAAAATAAAACTGCTCATGTGGTTACACAACAAAGCAGTATATTCAAAATATTGTAAGCATCTCAATGCACTAGATTAATATTACATCAGTCCCATGATAGGTCTTGTGGTTACACAACAAAACTAATATGGTTCTGGACATAATAAAGATCCAACATGAAGGAAGGCCTAAATATAGTGAATATAACACTAAGCATTTCAATCTAGAATTAAATGAATCAAATCAATCAGGTAAGTGAGAGAGAGATGGGAGTCCCCCCATTACTTTCCTTAGACATCAATAAATTGGCCAGGTCAGACAACAGAATCAATTAAAAAACTATGTTCTCTTTACCAATCGTGAACCACTTTTCTTAGACACCGACAGACCAATTAGATATCAGATTGATTCAGCTATTGGTTAATTACACTAAAACTTAATATAATTTTAAAAAAGGATTTAAATGTTCTTAATGCACATCCTGATTTAAATCAAACTAAATGCATGAAAATATTAATTATGATAAAAATATTAACATGTATACTTATTCTAGGACAACCATCATTACATAGTGAATACTTTCCACTATGTTAGGGCAACCTTTATAAAATAATATAAAAATATGATCACATCATATAAATAACATGCTAATAAAAAGATCATATCATTTTTTTTTTATTTATGCCATTGTAATATAAGCAAAGCAATATATTATTTAACTTAATAAACCTGGCTCTGATACCACAGAAAGGATTGGTGTACAGGGCGGAAGCATAGATTTCAAAGCAAAATTATGAAATCATATAAACCAAAATCAAAGCCTAGGACCATCTTATTAGTAATTAAATCATATAGCATGCATTTGTTATATAAAAGAAAGTATTAAAACATACCTCTTATCGCTAAACCCTGAATTGACCCTAATCGCCGGCAGTAGTCTGTTAGGGGTTCTATCAGGTGCCCACATGTTCATCCTCCAACGTTGATCCATACAGAGACTTGATCAAGATACCAGCACCTCTAATTTATTTAATTAAAATTCTAAGAATAAGAACTTCTATTAAATGGGCAAGACCTTCCTTAGCCTTTATGTCACCTTCCTTGCCTTTCCTTATCTTTCTTTCTTTTTTCCTTGTCTTTTTAATTTTTCTTCCTAATCTTTTTATCTTAAGATGAATTCTTGTCCTTATAAGGACAAAGTCCGGATGAGAAAAGGGAAGAAAAAAAATTGGATAATAAAAAAATACTTGTAAGAAAGAAAGATAAATTTCTTAATCACCGGACTCTCGGTGCGCACCCTTATTTATAATGTATGTAGGGGTGCCAACACATTTTCTTGCATCCTTCCCACATTATTATCTCATATTCCTTCAGCCTATCTCACACCTCATCAAAAATAACGACATGTAGACTTAGTCCAAGAGGTGCCTTAAAGCAGAAGAACTCTCGGACTAATTCTACGTAAGTTATTTACGAAGAGTCGTAGGCTTTCATTATTGGTGCCATCATATTCCACCATTAGATCAGATAAGTAGGCCATCCAATGGCCTTAATGTGGAACACCCCATTCAGCAAAAATGACATGAAGATAATCTTTGAATAGTTAAAGTCCCAAGGGACTTTGACTTGGTCCAAGAGGCGCCAAGGAAGAGTGGGTGGCAAGGAGTCCCTTCTTATGCAAATATTAATCAAATAACATAGCATTTAACCTACAGAAGGACTCTTCTTTGCCCCATATTTGATGTCCATGCCCATATGTAATTTTATGTGACATTAAATATGAAAAAGGGAGGAAAAGTCAAAGAAGGTAGGCGCCTCATAAACCCATGCGCCAAGGACTCTTGCGCATGAATAACTTCCCACGCGCAAGAGAGAAACTCTCTGGCGCATGGGACTCTAGTATGTGACACCCCATCTAAAACCCAATCAGTGTAGGCTAACCCAATTCAAGACCAAATCCAATTTGGCTCAAATCGGACCTTAATTAGCCCAAATTGGAAATCGATTCGAATCCAATTTGAGTCTAGGTGCTAGGGTTTGCAGCATGTGCTAGCATGTTCAATTTGCAAACATAGTCTAATCCAATTAGATCCTTAATCAATTTTTTTTGTGTGTGACCCATTGGATTCCACATCTATCTAGCAGTGGGTCTAGGTGCGATTTGTCCTAATCTGGTTAGAACTCAATCAAACTGATTTAGGTCAAAACTAGCCTACCCGATTCTACGAAATAGAACACTTTTTAATTAACGATCAAATTAAATTCGATCAAACCCACAAAACATGATTGATGTCTAGCAACGTGTCGTGACTTCTTGAAAGATGTGAAATTTTGATGAAAATATCAAAAATATCCTTCAGTGAAAAGTTATCGTGCAACTAGATCCTTCGATCACCCTGCATCGTGAATATGACTCTAGATATGAAAATATGTCAAACCCAATATCATATTAATTTCTCTTTCAATATTATGATGATGATTCATTTAATGAAACATTAGAAACCATTTCTAATTTTCATCATGCTTTGATCAAAGTCTTTCTAAATCATCATTTGTTTGAAGCAGGCAGGATGTGATTTTCTCTTACTAGAAGTGAATGATTCCATGTTAACCTACTCACAACCTTCATGTATAATCCACCATATCCAGATCACCCAATACACGATTGAGTCATGAATGAGTATGAACCAAAATATGGATTCATATATATAAGATTCTATGATAGTTTTAGGTCAAAGGACTACATGCACAATTCCACCATGAGAACCATCTATTGACATGTAGATAAGACTCCATAAGATATTCTCGACTTGGATCAATTCAGTGAACTCATTCTCTAATGAGTACCCATATCCTTGTATTAGTATCATACACAAGTGATTATGAGATCAATCATCCTCTCAATCGAGCATACAAAGGATGTGCTAGTCTTACCAATATCATTGATCCCCAACTCAATGTTCCATCGATCAGAAATATTTAAATTAGGATTTTAAGGTTTTAGGTCTCACTAGTATGATCTCATCATAATCCTAACACCATAGCCCTAATTTATGGGATTCATCATAATCTTAAATAAATAATAAGACACTGCATATGATGAAATAAATGTCTTTATTTATTTTAAAATGTCATTACATGAGTTTGAAAGATAAAGAACAGTCCATTAGGAAAAAAAAAATTGATTGGCTTGAGGGCATATTCCTTTCATTCTCCCACTTGCACTAAAGCCAATCGCCCTTATATTTTAATCCGATACAATCAAGGTGGCGATCAAACTGTTGCAGTGGTAAAGCCTTAGTGAAAGGATCTACTATGTTGTTCTTTATGTCTACTCATTCTATGACAACATCTTGTCTTTCAATAATTTCATGAACAAGATGGAAGCATCTCAGAATGTGTTTGGATTTATGATGAGACCTTGGTTCCTTTGCTTGAGCAACAGCTCCAGTATTATCACAGTAAAGTGGTATTAGATTCTTAATTTTAGGAATAACATCCGATTCAGTGACGAACTTCTTCATCCAGATAGCTTCTTTGGCGGCTTCACTTGTTGCTATGTACTCTGCCAGAGTGGTTGAGTCAGCTACAATTGGTTGCTTAGTACTCTTCCAACTCATTGCTCCATCGTTCAGAGTAAAGACATATCCTGAAATGGATTTGCTATCATCTGAGGTCTGATTGAAAACTAGAGTCAGAATATGCTTCTAGTTTAAGATCAGAACCACCATATACTAAAAAATATCTTTAGTCCTTCTCAAGTACTTAAGAATATTTTTCACAGCTTTCCAATGATCTTCTCCTAGATCAGCCTGAAATCTACTTGCAATGCCTAAGGCATAAGCAACATCAGGCCTTGTACATAACATGGTAGACATTATTGATCCAACAGCCGAAGCATCAGGAATAGAACTCATTCTATTTCTCTCTTTAGGTGTCTTTGGAGACATCTTCTTTAGAGAGATGTATGCCTTGACTCATGGGTAAGTAACCTCTTTTACTCCCATCCATACTGAAATCTTTTCAGTATTAAGTCAATGTACCTAGATTGGGACAAGCCTAGCATCCTCTTAGATCTATCTCTATAGATCTTTATTCCTAGTATATAGGATGCTTCTTCCCAAATCTTTCATGAAAAACTTATGGAAAACTTATTTGATAGCCATAATTTGACTGATTGTAATATTGGGATATCATTCCCAATGAGGAGTATGTCATCTACATACAGAACCAAGAAAACTATGGTTCTCCCACTAGTCTTTCTTGTACACACATGGTTCATCCACATTCTTGATGAAAACCAAACTCTTTTACTATTACATCAAAATGCGGATGTTCCAACTTCCTTGATGCTTGCTTTAATCCATAAATAGGATCTCTTAAGCTTGCATACCTGATTTGGTCTCTCATTTGACTCAAATCCCTTTGGCTGTGACATATAGACCTCCTCCTCAAGAAAACCATTAAGGAAGGCAGTCTTTACATCCATTTGCCATATTTCATAATCATGGTATGCTGCTATGGCAAGCATAATCCGAATAGATTTAAGCATGGCAATAGGTGAAAATGTTTCATCATAATCAATCCACTATTTTTGCCTGAAATCCTTAGCCACCAATCTGGCCTTATAGATTTCAATTTGACCATCTACTCCAATCTTTTTCTTTAAAATCCATTTGCATCCAATAGAGTTTATATCCTTTGGTGCATCCACCAAAGTCCATACTTTGTTGGTATGCATGGATTCCATTTCGGATTGCATGGCAGCCAGCCATTTGTAAGAGTCCTTACTTTTGACTGCTTTCATATAGGTCAGAGGTTCGTCATTCTCAATGACTTGGACTTTATTATTCTCAATAATGAATCCGTACCTCATAGGTGTAAGTTGCACTCTATCAAACCTATGGATAGAAGTTATGTGTTCTGGTTCTTTTATATTTATATATTATTTGGTTAAGAAATTTTTATTTATTTTTTCTGAACTTTACTAAGTTCAATATTTCTTCCACTACCTTTTTCTAGGATAAACTCTTTTTCCATGAAAGTGGCAAGCCTACTTACAAACACCTTTTATTCCATAGGGTGGTAGAATAATTAACCTATACTATTTCTAGGATATCTGATAAATAGACATTTGTCTGATCAAGCATCAAGCTTATGTCCAAAATTTCTTTTGACATATGTCGGACAACTCCATATCTTAAGATACTTAAGATTAGGTTTCATACCCCTCCATATCTCATATGGAGTACTAGATACAGATTTAGAAGGTACTCTATTCAAAATGTAAATTGCGATCTCCAGGGCATGACCCTAGAAGGTAATAGGTAATTCAGTGAAGCACATCATGGACCGTACCATATCTAATAAGGTACTATTTTTTTTGGCTATAATATTTAATTATGATGTATAAGGAGGTGTCCATTCAGAGAGAATTCCTTTAACTTTAAGATAGTCTAAAAACTCACTAGATAAGTATTCTCCTCCTCGATCAGATCGAAGGATTTTTATACATTGTCCAGTTTGTTTTTTGACCATACTTTGATACTCTTTAAATTTATCAAAGGCTTCTGATTTGTGTTTCATAAGATACACATATCCAAACCTAGATAAATCATCAGTGAACATTATAAAATAAGAGTATCCTCCTCTAGCTTGAGTTGTCATAGGACCACATACATCCGTATGTACAAGTCCTAATAACTCACTTGTCCTTTCTCCATGTCCACTAAATGGAGTCTTGGTCATTTTACCCATGAGACATGATTCACAAGTTCCTAATGATTCATAATCAAAAGGATCAAAGAACTTTTCTTTGTATAACTTGTTAATCCTAGCCTCACTAATATGACCTAATCGACAATGCCAAAGTAAAGTATTATTTATGTCATCTCTCTTATATTTTCTATTTTCATCAATATGAAATATATTATCATCCAAACATAGAGTCAACAAACCATTGCTAAATATGCCAAAACAAATATTTTCATTAGAATATTTGATCGAGCAACCTTCGCTCGTTACATTAAGACTATAACCTTGTTTTAATAACAAGGGTATAGATATAATATTTCTAATGATCTTAGGCATATAATAATAATTTGTAAGCTCTAAGATCTTTTCCATAAGGTAACTTCAATATATTTGTCCCTACAGCTTCTGCTTGGATAGACTCTCCTCCAGCACCATAGAGCTTGAAGTCATCCTTTCTTCAAACTCTTAATTTTCTGCAGCCCCTGCAAAGATTTGTAGATATGAAAACCACAGCTGGTATCTAATACCCAAGAATTTGAAATGAAAGAATTTAATGATAATATAGTATGTATCTCATACATACCTTTTGGTGCATTATTTGCACCAGACTTCATGGTTGCAAGGTAAGCCTTGCAATTCCTCTTCCAATGACCTATTTCGCTGCAGTAAAAATAGGTCATTTGTTTGGAGACCTTCTTCCCCTTTTTTTCTTATTTATACCACCTTTAGGGTTCAGCCACCTCCTTGAACCCTTTTTGCCTACCTTCTTCTTGGAGATCCCATCCATAAGAAGAAGAGGAGCCTTATCCTTCTTGATATAGCTTTATGCTATCTTGAGCATATTTAATAGCTCAAGCAAGGAAGAATTCAGTTTGTTCATATGATAGTTCATGATAAACTGAGAAAATGAATTTGAAAGTGATTGTAGGATCAAATCTTGACTTAACTCCCCATCCATAACAAAACCTAGTTGACTTAATCAAATAAATAGGTCAATTACCATAAGAACATGATTTTGTACGGATGTACCTTCTATCATTCTTGCATGGAATAATTACTTAGATATCTTATATCTAGTAGTCCTACTCTGCTCTCCATAAAGCTCTTTTAGAATAAGCAATATGGATTGAGCATCCATGCCATGATGCTGCCTTTATAATTCATTACTCATGGAGGCAAGTATGATGCATTTGACAGTATGGGAATGATTTTTTCACATCTTGTATGTGGACTTATCTTCATCTATGGCATCTTTTCTTAATGGCTTAGGATTAGGGGCATCAAGAATATAGAAAAGTTTTTCTTGACTGAGTATAATTTTTAGATTTCTCAGTCAGTCCACATAATTTGGATCAGTCAATTTATTTGAATCCAAAATTGAATGCAATAAAAGTGAAGAAGCCATTTAATCTACATAATAAAGAGCAATACATAAGCAAACAACTCATGATGACATACATAATTAAATTAGGACTTTAATTTAATTATGTCTTCCACTATTTTATTGAAAATCATAACTCTCTAATATTTCTATAGCGAGAATAAGATCCTAATTCCTTATGAAAGGTCTTATGGTTGCACAACAAACCTATTATAAGTTCCATAGTAGGAAAGTCTTTCCAATTACATTTTATGCAACTCTCAATAAAAACCTGGCCTCTAAAATATTAATAGCCTTGTGTTAGCATAGCAAACTTTAATATTTTAGTTAAGAAGAATCATTTATTTTCGTATAGTCAAAATAAAATATAACTGCTCATGTGGTTACACAACAAAGCAGTATATTCAAAATATTGTAAGCAACTCAATGCACCAGATTAATATTACATCAATCCCATGATAGGTCTTGTGGTTACACAATAAAATTAATATGGTTCTAGATGCAATAAACATCCAGCATGAAGGAAGGCCTAAATATAGTGAATATAACACTAAGCATTTCAATCTAGAATTAAATTAATTAAATCAACTAGGTAAATGAGAGAGAGGTGGGAGTCCCTCTATTGTTTTTCTTAGACATCAATAAATTAGCCAGGTCAGACAACAGAACCAATTAAAATACCACATTCTCTTTACCAATCGTGAACCACTTTTCCTACACATCGACTGACCAATTGGATATCCAAATTGATTCAGCTATTGGTTAATTAAATTGCAACTAAATATAATTTTAAAGAGGGATTTAAATGTTCTTGATGCACATCTTGATTTAAATCAAACTAAATGCATGAAAATATTAATTATGATAAAAATATTAACATGTATATTTATTCTAGGACAACCGTCACTACATAGTGAATACTTTCCACTATGTTAGGGAAACCTTTATAGAATAATATAAAAATATGATCACATCATATAAATAACATGCTAATAGAAAGATATCATTTTTTTTTAATTTATGCTATTATAATATAAGCAAAGCAATATATGATTTAACTTAATAAACCTGGCTCTGATACCACTAAAAGGATTGGTGTATAGGGCAGAAGCATAGATTTCAAAGCAAAATTTTGAAATCATATAAACCAAAACCAAACCTTAGGACCACCTTATTAGTAATTAAATCATATAGCATACATTTGTTATATGAAAGAAAGTATTAAAACATACCTCTTATCGCTAAATCCTAAATTGACCCTGATTGTCGGCAGTAGTCTGTCAGGGGTTCCATCAGGTGCCCACGTATTCACCCTCCAACGTTGATCCATACAGAGACTTGATCAAGATACCAGCACCTTTGATTTATATAATTAAAATTCTAATAATAAGAACTTTAATTAAATGGGCAAGACCTTCTTAAGCCTTTATGTCACCTTCCTTGCCTTTCCTTATCTATCTTTCTTTTTCTTTTTGTCTTCTTAATTTTTCTTCCTAATCTCTTAGTCTTAAGATGACTTCTTGTCCTTATAAGGACAAGGTCTAGATAAGAGAAGAGGAAGAAAGAAAATTGGACAAAAAGAAAACTCTTGTAAGAAAGAAAAGATAATGTTCACACATCACCAGACTCTTGATGCGCACCCTTATTTATAATGTACGTAGGGGGTGCCAACTAAAAATCTCACACCCTTTCCCACATCCATTATCTCATGCCCCATCAGCCAATCTCATGCCTCATCAGAATTTTGTGCCATTTAATGATTATGTAGACTTAGTCCAAGAGGTGCCTTAAAGCAGAAGGACTCTTCGGACTAATTCTACGTAAGTTTTTCTATGAAGAGTCGTGATGCTTTCATTATTGGCGCCATCCCTATTTCATCCATTAGATCATGATAAGAAAGGCCATCCAATGGCTCTTAAAAAGGGATGCCCATTCAGCAAGAAGGCGTGGAAGATAATCTTTGAATAGTCAAAGTCCCAAGAGACTTTTGACTTGGTCGGCAAGAGAGTCCAAGGAGGGCAAGGACACTTGGGCGGAAAGGTATCTTGGGCTCATGGGCAAAAAGAATCAAAAAAAAGAAGTCATTTCATCTGCAGAAGGACTCTTCTACACCCCATATCTGATGTCCATGCTAATATAAAAAGTTTACATGACATTAACAATATGGAAAAGGGAGGAAAAGTCAAAGAAGGTAGGCGCCAACATTATTCCATGCGCCAAAGAGTCCTTTGCGCATGAAAGACTTCCCACGCGTAAGAGAGAGACTCTTTGCAGCACGTGGGATGCTAGGTATGTGGCACCCAATCTAAAGCCCAATCAATCTAGGTTAATCCAACTCAAGACCAAATCCTATTTGGCTCAAATCGGATCTTAAATTAGCCCAAATCGGAAAGCTGATTCGAATCCAATTCGAATCCAGGTGCTAGGGTTTGCTACATGTGCTAGCATGTTCATCTTGCAAACATGGTCTAATCCAATTAGACCCTTAATCAATTCTCTTTGTGTGTGACCCATTGGGTTCCACATCTAACCAGCAGTGAGTCTGGGTGTGATTTGACCTAATCTGGTTAGAACTCAACCAAACCGATTTAGGTCAAAACTAGCCAACCCAATTTGACTTAATTTAGAACACTTTCTAATTTAATGAATCAAATTAAAATTTTAATTTGATCAAACCCACAAGACATGATTGACATCTAGCAACGTATCATGACTAACCTGAAAGATGTGAAATTTTGATGAAAATACCAAAAATACCCTTCAGTGAAAATTACCATGCAACTAGATCCTTCGATCTTCCTGCATCCTGAATATGACTCTGGGTATGAAAATATGTCAACCCCAATATCATATTCATTTCTCTTTCAATCTTATGATGATGATTCATTTAATGAAACATTAGAAACTATTTCTAATTTTTCATCATGCTTTGATCAAAGTCTTCCTTGAATCATCATTTGTTTGAAGCAGGTAGGATGCTATTTCCTCTTACCAAGGAGAGATCGATTCCATGTTAACCTACTCACAACCTTCATATATATAATCTACCATATCCAGATCATCCCGTACATAACTGAGTCATGAATGAGTATGAACCAAAATATGGATTTATATATATAAGATTCTATGGTAGTTTCAGGTCAAAGGATTACATGCACAAATTCCACTATGAGAACCATCTATTGACATGTAGATAAGACTCCATTAGATATTCTCAATTTGGATCAATTCAGTGAACTCATTCTCTAATGAGCACCCACATTCTTGTATTAGTGTCATACACAAGTTATTGTGAGATCAATCACCCTCTCAATCGAGCATACAAAGAATGTGCTAGTCTTACCGAAAAACATTGATCCCTAACTCAATGTCCCATCGACTAGGAATATTTAAATTAGGATTTTAAGATTTTAGATCTCACTAGTATGATCTCATCATAATCCTAAAACCATAGCCTAAATTTATAGGATTCATCATAATCTTAAATAAATAATAAGACACTGCATATGATAAAATAAATGCCTTTATTTATTAAAAATGTCATTACATGAGTCTGGAAGATAAAGAATATTCCAATAAATTATCTTGAGGGCATATTCCTTTCATAAGGTTTATATCCTCTGGTTCATCCACCAAAGTCCATACTTTGTTGGTGATTGTGGAGTTCAATTCAAATTGCATGGCAGCCGGCCAATTGTCAGAGTCCTTACTCTTGGCTACTTCCGTATAGGTCAGAGGTTTGTCATTCTCATGACTTGGGCTTCATTGTTCTCAATAATGAATCCATACCTCACAGGTGTAAGTCGCACTCTTTCAAACCTACGGATAGGAGTTATATGTTCTGGTTCTTTTATATTTATGTGATTATTTGGTTGAAAATTTTTTATTTATTTTTTTTGAACTTCATTAAGTTCAACATTTCTCCCACTGCCTTTTTCTAGGATAAACTCTTTTTCCATGAAAGTGGCATGTCTACTTACAAACACCTTTTATTCAATAGAGTGGTAGAATAAATATCCTATACTATTTCTAAGATATCTGATAAATAGACATCTATCTGATTTAGCATCAAGCTTATGTCCAAAATTTTTTTTGACATATGCTAGACAACCCAATATCTTAAGATACTTAAGACTAGGTTTCTTACCTTTCCATTTGTCATATGGATTACTAGGTACAAATTTAGAACATACTCTATTCAAGATGTAAATTGCAGTCTCCAGCACATGACCTCAAAAGAAAATAGGTAATTCAGTGAAGCACATTATGGACCATACCATATCTAATCAGGTATGATTTTTTCTTTCCGCTACACCATTTAATTATAGTATATAAGGAGGTGTCCATTCAGAAAGAATTCCTTTATCTTTAAGATATTCTAAAAACTCATTGGATAAGTATTCTCCCCCCTGATCAGATCGAAGGATTTTTATACTTTGCCCAATTTATTTTTCGACCATACTTTGATACTCTTTAAATTTATCAAAGGCATTGGATTTGTGTTTCATAAGATATACATATCCAAATCTAGATAAATCATCAGTGAATATTATAAAATAAGAGTATCCTCCTCTGACTTGAGTTGTCATAGGACCATATATATCTGTATGTACAAGTCCTAATAAGTCACTTGTCCTTTCTCCATATCCACTAAATGGAGTCTTGGTCATTTTACCCATGAGACATGATTCACAAGTTCCTAATGATTCATAATCAAAAGGATCGAAGAACTTTTCTTTGTATAACTTGTTGATCCTAGTCTCACTAATATGACCTAATCGACAATGCCAAAGTAAAGTATTATTTATGTCATCTCTCTTATATTTTCTATTTTCATTAATATGAAATATATTGTCATCCAAACATAGAGTCAACAAACCATTGCTAAACATGCCAAAATAAATATTTTCATTAGAATATTTAATCGAGCATCCTTCACTCGTTACATCAAGACTATAATCTTATTTTAATAGCAAGGGTATAGATATAATATTTCTAATGATCTTAGGCATATGATAATAATTTGTAAGTTCTAAGCTCTTTCCAAAGGGTAACTTCAATATATTTGTCCCTATAGCTTCTGTTTGGATAGACTCTCCTGCAGTGCCATAGAGCTTGAGGTCATCTTTCTTCAAACTCCTAATTTTCTGCAGCCCCTACAAAGATTTATGGATATGAAAACCACAGTCGGTATCCAATACCCAAGAGTTTGAGATGAAAGAATTTAATAATAATATAGTATGTATCTCATACATACCTTTTAGTATATTATTTGCATCAGTCTTCATAGTTGCAAGGTAAGCCATGCAATTCCTCTTCCAATGACCTATTTTGCCACAGTGAAAATAGATCGTCTGTTCGGAGATTTTGTTCTCCTTTTTTTTCTTATTTGTACCACCATTAGGGTTCAGCCACCTCTTTGAACCCTTTTTGCCTGCTTTCTTCTTGGAGATCCCATCCATAAGAAGAAAAGAAGTCTAATCCTTCTTGATATGGCTTTCTATTATCTTGAGCATATTTAACGGCTCAGGCAAGGAAGAATTCAGTTTGTTCATGTGATAGTTCATGACAAACTAAGAAAATGATTCTGGGAGTGATTGCAGGATCAAATCCTAACTTAACTCCCCATCCATAACAAAACCTAGTTGACTTAATCAAGTGATTAGGTGAATTACCATAAGAACATGATTTTGTATGGATGTACCTTCTATCATTCTTGCATGGAATAATTGCTTAGATATCTTATATCTAGCAGTTCTACTATGCTCTCCATAAAGCTCTTTTAGATTAAGCAATATGGACTGAGTGTCCATGCCATCATGTTGCCTCTATAATTTATTACTCATGGAGGCAAGTATAACGCATTTGACAGTAAGAAAATTATTTGGCCACATCTTGTATGTTGACTTATCTTCAACTATGGCATCTTTTCCTAATGGGTAAGGATCAAGGACATCAAGAATATAGGAGAGTTTTTCTTGACTAAGTACTATTTTTAGGTTTCTCAGCCAGTCCACATAATTTGGACCGGTCAATTTATTTGAATCCAAATTTGAATGCAATAAAAGTGAAGAAGCCATTTAATCTACATAATAAAGAACAATACATAAGCAAACAACTCATGATGACATACATAATTAAATTAGGACTTTAATTTAATTATCCCCCACTATTTTATCGAAAATCATAACCCTTTAATATTTTCTTAGTGAGAATAAGACCCTAATTCCTTATAAAAGGTCTTATGGTTGCACAACAAAACTGTTACAAGTTCAAAGGTAGGAAACTCTTTTCAATTGCATATTATGCAACTCTCAATAAAACCCTAGCCTCTAAAACATTAATAGCCTTGTGTTAGCACAACAAACTTTAATATTTTAGTTAAGAAGAACCCTTCATTTCCATACAGTCAAAATAAAATATAACTGCTCATGTGGTCACACAATAAAACAATATATTCAAAATGTTGTAAGCATCTCAATGCACCAGATTATATTACATCAGTCCCATGATAGGTCTTGTGGTTACACAACAAAACTAATATAGTTCTAGACATAATAAAGATCCAGCATGAAAGAAGACCTAAATATAGTGAATATAATACTAAGCATTTCAATCTAGAATTAAATTAATCAAATTGCTCAGGTAAGTGAGAGAGAGGTGGGAGTCCCCCCGTTGCTTTCCTTAGATACCAATAAATTGATTAGGTCAGACAACAGAACCAATTAAAAAACCATATTCTCTTTATCAATCATGAACCACTTTTTCTAGACACCGACTGACCAGTTAGATATCCAGATTGATTCAGCTATTGGTTAATTACACTACAACTTAATATAATTTTAAAGAGGGATTTAAATGTTCTTGATGCACATCCTAATTTAAATCAAACTAAATGCATGAAAATATTAATTATGATAAAAATATTAACATGTATACTTATTCTAGGATAACCATCATTACATAGTGAATACTTTCCACTATATCAGGGCAACCTTTATAGAATAATATAAAAATATGATCACATTATGTAAATAACATGCTATCATATCATTTTTTTTTTTATTTATGCTATTATAATATAAGCAAAGCAATATATGATTTAACTTAATAAATCTGGCTCTGATACCACTGAAAGGATTGGTGTACAGGGTGGAAGCATAGATTTTAAAGCAAAATTATGAAATCATATAAACCAAAACCAAACCCTAGGACCATCTTATTAGCAATTAAATTATATAGCATTCATTTCTTATATAAAAGAAAGTATTAAAATATACCTCTTATCGCTAAACCTTGAATTGACCCTAATCGCCGGCAGTAGTTTGTCAGGGGTTCTATCAGGTGCCTACGTGTTCACCCTCCAATGTTGATTCACATGGAGACTTGATCAAGACACCAGCACCTCTAATTTATTTAATTAAAATTTTAAGAATAAGAACTTCAATTAAATGGGCATGACCTTCCTTAGCCTTTATGTCACCTTCCTTGCCTTTCCTTACCTTTCTTTCTTTTTCCCTTGTCTTCTTAATTTTTCTTCCTAATTTCTTTGTCTTAAGATGACTTCTTATCCTTATAAGGACAAAGTCTTGATAAGAGAAGGGAATAAAAAAATTGGACAAAAAGAAAATACTTGTAAGAAAGAAAGATAAATTTCTTAATCACCAGACTCTCGGTGCGCACCCCTATTTATAATGTACGTAAGGGTGCCAACACATTTTCTCGCACCCTTCCCACATTATTATCTCATGTCCCTTCAGCCTATCTCATGCCTCATCCAAAATAACAACATGTAGACTTAGTCCAAGAGGTGCCTTAAAGCAGAAGGACTCTTGGACTAATTCTACGTAAGTTATTTACGAAGAGTCGCGGGCTTTCATTATTGGTGCCATCATATTTCACCATTAGATCAGATAAGTAGGCCATCCAATGTCCTTAATGTGGAATGCCCCATTCAGCAAAAATGGCATGGAGATAATCTTTGAATAGTTAAAGTCCCAAGGGACTTTGACTTGGTCCAAGAGGCGCTAAGGAAGAGTGGGTAGCAAGGAGTCCCTTCTCATGCAAATATTAATCAAATAACATGGCATTTAACCTATAGAAGGACTCTTCTTTGCCCCATATCTGATGTCCACGCCCGTATGTAGTTTTACATGACATTAAATATGGAAAAGAGAGGAAAAGTCAAAGAAGGTAGGTGCCTACATAAACCCATGCGCCAAGGACTCTTGCGCATGAATAACTTCCCATGCGCAAGAGAGAAACTCTCTAGCATGTGGGACTCTGGTATGTGATTCCCCATTTGAAGCTCGATCAGTCTAGGCTAACCCAATTCAAGACCAAATTCAATTTGGCTCAAATCGGACCTTGATTAGCCAAAATTGGAAACCGATTCAAATCCAATTCGAATCTAGGTGCTAGGGTTTACAACATGTGCTAGCATGTTCAACTTGCAAACATGGTCTAATCTAATTAGACCCTTAATCAATTCTCTTTGTGTGTGACTCATTGGGTTCCACATCTTGCCAGTAGTGGGTTTGGGTGTGATTTGTCCTAATCTGGTTAGAACTCAACCAAACTGATTTAGGTCAAAACTAGCCTACCCGCTTCTACCAATTAGAATACTTTCTAATTAATGATCAAATTAAATTCGATCAAACCCACCAGACATGATTGACGTCTAGCAACGTATCGTGACTTTCTGAAAGATATGAAATTTTGATAAAAATATCAAAAATATCCTTTAGTGGAAGGTTACCGTGCAACTAGATCCTTCGATCATCCTACATCCTGAATTTGTCTCTGGGTATGGAAATATGTCAAACCCGATATCATATTAATTTCTCTTTTAATCTTATGATGATGATTCATTAAATGAAACATTAGAAATTATTTCTAATTTTCATCATGCTTTGATCAAAGTCTTCCTAAATCATCATTTGTTTGAAGCAGGCGGGATGCGATTTTCTCTTACCAGGAGTGATCGATTCCATGTTAACCTACTCACAACCTTCATATATAATCCATCATATCTAGATCACCCCATACATGACTGAGTCATGAATGAGTATGAACCAAAATATGGATTCATTTATATAACGTTCTATGGTAGTTTCAGATCAAAGGACTATATGCACAATTCCACTATGAGAACCATCTATTGACATGTAGGTAAGACTCCATTAGATATTCTTGACTTGGATCAATTCAGTGAACTCATTTTCTAATAAGCACCCACATCCTTATATTAGTATCATACATAAGTGATTGTGGGATCAATCACCCTCTCAATCAAGCATACAAAGGATGTGTTAGTCTTACCGAAAATATTGATCCCCAACTCAATATTCCATCGACCAGGAATGTTTAAATTAGAGTTTTAAGGTTTTAGGTCTCGTCGGTATGATCTCATCATAATCCTAAAATCATAGCCCTAATTTATATGGTTCATCATAATCTTAAATAAATAATAAGACACTGCATATAATGAAATAAATATCTTTATTTATTTTAAAATGTCATTACATGAGTTTGGAAGACAAAGAACAGTCCATTAGAAAAGAAAAATTTCGATTGGCTTGAGAGCATATTCCTTTCAACTTCAACTGTCTTCCCGAGTCATTCTCTACTTCAGCTCTCTAGGCTCTGAACTGGGCAAACGCCTCTGATTTTTCTCTGATCAGATAAACCCACATCTTTCTTGAGAAATCATCAATGAAAGTGATAAAGTATTTTGCCCCACCTCTAGCTGATATAGGAGCTGGTCTCCACATATTCAAGTACACTAAATTCAGCACTCCCTCATTGTACTTGGTACTTCTAGCAAACTTTATCTTATGCTATTTTTCAAAGATGCACGGCTCACAAAGATCTGTGCACTCCTTCTTTAGGGCTAGGATCATACCTCTTCTGCTTAGTTCAGTAAGCCCATGGTCACTCATATGATCCATCCGATAGTGCCACATCTGATATAAAATTTGCTCCTCTTGTGCCGCTACTAGCACCTCTGCACTATCATTTACCAACCTTTCATTCTGTAAAGATTGTTGATCAATCTTCTATCTCTCATCACCACCAAAGCTCCCTTAGAAATTTTCAGACATCCACTCCCAACTTGACTACTAAAAGTATAATCCTGCTCCTCCAAGTAGTCCAATGAAATCAAATTCTTTTTCAACTCTGGTACATGCCTGACATTTGATAATGTACGAATGATCCCATCGTACATCCTCACCCTGATAGAGCCAATTCCAGCTACTTTGCATGGGTGATCATCTCTAAGATTAACACTTCCACTATTGATCTTCTGGTAGATAGCAAACCACTTTCGATGAGAAGTATAGTGGTGCGAGTATGCTGAATCCAATATCCATATAGTATCACACTCTAAGGATCCATCTGATACAACTAGCAGGTCTTCTCCACTACTCATAAAAGTTGTATCGTCTCCCTTGTTGGCCTTTCTTTTTTCTGATCTAAAAAAGGGACAATCTCTCTTCAGGTGTCTAAACTGATGACATTTATAATATTTCAATATCATCTTCCTCTAATCGCGAGACTTTATTTTTCTCGTCTTCTCCTTTGATCTTTCCTATCTTTCGTTCATAGCCAAGATCTCAGACTTAGGGTCTCCCTTGCAGATCTTTTTTCTTTGCTCATTTGATCTGAGCATACCAACAATCTCTTCATAGTTTAGGGTTTTCTTTCCATAAACTAAAGTTATTATGAGACCATCATATGAACCTAGGAGAGAACATAATAGCAACAATGCCCAATCCCCCTCGTTGATCTTCACATCCAAACTCATCATCTCAGAACACACCTGATTGAACCTTTGGATATGTGCAATAAGATCTCCATCTTTGGGCATCCTTAAACTATACAGCTATTTCTTCAACCATAGCTTGCTCGTTATGTTCTTTCCCATGTATGTATTCTACAGTCCCTCCTAGAGCACCTTTGCTGTAGTTTCTGTGCAAACCTCGGGCAAAACCTGATCAACCAAGCATATCCGAATTATGCTAAAAGCAATTACCTCCAACTCTTTCCAATCCTTAGCACTGATATTTTTTGGCCTTTCTTTTGTTAAGACCTTATAGATCCTCTATTGAACCAACAAGTTCTTTACTCTTTGTTGCCATAGGGTAAAGTTCTCCTTGACATCAAACTTCTCAAAATTCAACTTGAATCCGCTTGATCCCATGACTTCAAACAAGTCAAGAACAAATCCCTAACACCCTTTACGATCTCACACACCAACAAAACTATCCTTCAAAGAAGATCTAACTAACCCTAGATCCTCTTTTCAAACTTCTATATCACCGTTCCTCCATTTAAACAATCTCCACCCAAATCTAGAGATAACCACGAAGCAAACTAGAAGTTTTAGGATAAAACTTGATGCAATAGATCCTGGATGTAGTAAACCTTAAATGTCTTCCTTCCTTCCATGCAACACCGCTCTGATACCAATTGTCGAGAATGCACGCTCTTCCTACATGGATCGACATGGTCGTCGATGATTAGCAAAGCAATAAGAAAGTACTTCTCAGAGATTTCTCCAAAAGTATGATCAAATAATTCAAGAAATAGAGAAGAAGAGAAGAAGAGAAGAAGAGATTTCTTGAAGAAAAGAGCTTTTATTCAGTATATTTCAGCACTATTACAATCTTGATATGTTTACAGTATATATACTTTACAAAGGGTCAAGCCTAAGCTCATAGAAAAACTTTTCAAACCCAAACAACCCACATACATAAAATAATAACTTGAGAAAACTGAGCCAACCTAGTTTCAGACTAAGTCGACTAACCTACGAATGGGTTGGCTCAGTCCCAAACTAAGCTGATCCAGTTATGTACCATGCCAACAGTCCAAAAATGCTGCTTTCTACTTGGATTTTTCTTTGAGACCTAGTGGACCCAGTCCTAGACTGAGCTAGCCTAGTTTCCAACTTAGTCGGCTCAGTCTCAGGATGAGCCAGCCTAATTTCTGAACTTTGTTAGGAGAGCTGATTTCTCTTCTGGCTCGCTCCCATCTTTCCATGACCAATCTTCTCATGTTTTCAAGACATGAGAGTGCCACTTTTGAGCTCACACTTCCGAACTCGGGCATTGCAGGACCTCAAAATGTACTTCTTTTGGTAGTTTGTTTAGGGCTAAAGTGGCTAGCTTAGAGAGGAGGTTGGCTCTGGTGTTCTCCACCCTAGGGATCTACTAAATGTCAAAATTATCAAAGGCCGAACTTAAGCTCTTCATCTTTTTTAGGTACTCTTTCATACTCTCCTCTCGAGCTTCAAAGGAGTTATTAACTTGTCCCACCACCAGGTGTGAGTCACTATAAACATTCAAATGTTGCACTCCCAGTTCTCTGGTTATCCTCAATCATACAAGTAGAGCTTCATACTCCGCTCCATTGTTAGTGGTAGAAAAGTTAAAGCGCAATGTGCACTCCACCACAACTCCTTCTGAATTGATGAGAATCAAGCCCGCACATGCTCCAAAAGGACTGGATGAACCATCCACATAAAGTACCTAGAGGTTTTTAGGAAGATCGGCCTTCTCTTCTAGGGAGCTAGGGATAAAGGCTTCTTAATGCTCTGGTTCGGTGTCCTCCAAAATAGTGCACTCTACTATGAAATCGATCAGTATTTGAGCTTTAATGGATGGCTGAGATTGGAAATGGATGTTGAATTTAGTTAGCTCAATTGCCTACTTTGCCACTCTGCTAGAGGGATCGGGTTGATGAAGAACCACTTTGATGGGTTGATCAGTGAGGAGAGTAATGGTGTGCCCCTGGAAGTGAGGTCGGACCTTCCTGGCTGTAACCCACAAGGCATAGGTTAGCTTTTCTAATTTGGTATACCTTATTTCTGCTTTCCTCAAGACTCTGCTTATATAGTAGATCGACTTTTGAATTTTTGCTTCTTCTCTGACCAGCATGGCCCCAATAGCTATGGGAAATACGATGAGATATAGGAATAATTCCTCTCCAAGTTTAGATTTGGCAAGTGGTGGCGATGAGCCGAGATAGCTGTTTAATTCTTTAAGGGCCTACTAGCGGTTGGGAGTCCAGCTGAAGTTCTTTGGCTGCTTGAATACTTGGAAGAAGGGCATGCAGCACTCCACCGACCTTGACACGAAGCGATTTAGAGCTGCCACCTTGCCTGTGAGGCATTAGACTTCTTTTATTATTTTTGGGGCAGTCATTTTCTGGATGGCTCTGATTTTCTCTGGGTTGGCCTCGATGCCATGACTTGACACCATGATTTCTAAGAACTTCCTCGAGGTTACTTCGAAAGTGCATTTTATAGTGTTCAGCTTCATTATATACTTTCAAAGGATATTGAAAGTCTCCTTAAGGTCAGCAATGTGATTTGGCGAAGATCGATTTTTAACCAGCATATCCTCTACATAGATCTCCATGTTGCAGCCGATCTGCTCCTTAAAAAATTTATTCATCAGGCACTGGTATGTTGCACCTGCATTTTTAAGTCCAAACGGCATGATCCTACAACAATAAAAATCACGATGAGTAATAAAAGCAATCTTCTTCTCATCCTCTGATGCCATCCGAATTTGATTATAACCAGAGAAGGCATCCATGAAAGTGAGGAGCTCGTAGCCCGAAGTCACGTCCATCAGTTGGTCAATCCTAGGCAGACGATAGCTATCTTTTGGATAGGCTGTATTTAATTCTATAAAGTCTATACACATCCTCTATTTGCCATTCTTCATTTTAACCAGGACAACATTTGCAATCAAGTCTGAGTAAAGCACTTCTAAAATAAATCCTGGCATAAGGAGTTTGTCAACTTCATCCATTATCGCCTTCTGCCTCTTCGATGCAAAGCTGCATTTCTTCTGCTTCACTGGTCATCATTTAAGATCTATGCCCAAGCGATGCTCCATGATTTCTACATCAATTTCGAGCATATTTTCAAGCACCCAGGTGAAGACATCAGCATTCCTTTGCAAGAAGGTGATAAGCTACTTTCTAACTTCTCCTTTTAGGTTCGAACCGATCTTCACAATATGTTCTTTATTTCCATCATCCAGAGGGACCTCCTCAAGGTCATCAATGGGTTCTCCTCTTTCTTCAGATAGATCATCATGAGCATCAAGTTCGTCCACCGGACAAAGGTCAGCTTATCTTCCTCTCTATAAAGCAATACTATAGTAGTGTCGAACTAGTGCTTGATCTCCTCTGACCTTCCCAACTCCAAATCTGGTTGAGAATTTTATTTTCAAATGGTAAGTAGAAACTACAGTTCAAAGTGCATTTAATCTGGATTGACCAAGGATCGCATTATAGGCAGAGGGGGCTTTGACTACTAAAAAATCAACTTGTGCAATAAATTGCTTTGGATATCGATCGACTACCATAGAAAATGTTATTATTCCTTCCATCTAAAGGAAAAATATTAATTTTCACCATAGGATCGTGCAGATCTGATCTGATATAAGAAATTTTTTTAAAAAAAATTTTTAAATAATTTGATCAGATCTAAGAGTTCTCAGATCTAATCATGGTGATCTAATATTAAAAATTAAAATTAAATCATATTTAATTTAAAGTATCTGACTGGGTAATCTAATTATCCTGCAATGATCCTATTGAATCCTAAGATTCAGGAAGGAGCCACGTACGCACCTAGCCTCTATCGGTATTCACTCTGGCAGGATCTAAATGTCTTCTTCTCATGAACTTTTTTCAAAAAGATAATCTAACATATTCAAAATATTCAGTCGTCCCACCACCATTAGTCCTGTTTATGCAACTTGATTTCTAGATTGTGCTTTTAGGATAAAGAAGAAGAGATAAAGGGGTGGATACAGGATGTGTTAGATATATGTGCCCTAGAAGCCAGAATTGGCTGACACTTGTAATACACTTCTAGGGGCAAAATTATAATTTTGACTATAAATCAATAAAATGGGTTATTTTCTATCACATATGTGTATTTAGTGTCTGTGATACATCCTTTGAGTTAATGGTAATGATAATTCATATTTTCAAGAGTTGAAAATTTAAGACATGAATAATCATTATTAACTCATAAAATGCTCCCGACCATAGGATCATCACGAGGATGGTGATTGATCCGAAAGGTTGGTGTACAATCGCTTCTCTTTAGTAGATGAGTCTTGAGTCTACGGTGTGGAGACACCGGAGCGAGAGTACAGGTACTCGTTAGAGAACGAGGGCACTGAGCGTGACCACCTCGAGTAGTCATTAGGGAGTCTACCTTCTCGTCAATGACTGACTCGATGCTGCAGTAGTGTGTCTGGTTCTTTGACCTGAGGTGCATCGGCAGTTCACCTTGAGGGTGTTATAGTTTGACTACACCATTACTCGGTCTCCTAGCCATATGGAACCTGAGGTGTATGTTGGCTATAGCATGTTCATTGTAGGAACTGGATTGCATCAAGATGGAATCTATCTACCTCGGTGGTAGAGGAGCAGCCCTATGATGATCATGAGAATCAAGTCCAGAAGCCCATGGCCATGGCAGAGAGTGAAATAATAGAAAGAGTTTCTATTTAGATTTTCACATCGGACTCGAATCGAATGATTACATCATATGACAGAGAACTAGGGTTTGACGAGTTCACCTTAACCCTAATCTGATCGGGGCTCAAGATAGAAGAACTTAATCACACAGGTAGCTGCACCAAGAGGTTCGCATTCAGCTCTGATGGGTTGCCACCATATACTGCTAGGTGTCACTGGTGGATTTTGGGAGCAATTAGAATGATTTAGATGATCGATCATTCTAGCTGTTCGAATCAGAAGAGTTCTGATCCATCGAAAGGAGTTTCGATGATGTCGATGATAGAGATCATGACATATCCCATTACCATACAGAACTGAACCTAACTGGGTCACACAAACAAGGGTTTGAATCTGGTGATCATCAATTGAACTGATCTAGTTCAATTGATCTGAATGAGATTCAATTAGGTTCAAGGAAAATCGTGCTAGCACTCGATTGAACCTAACGTTCTTCTTTTACTATCATAAATAAGTTGTCCTGACTGAGCCAAAGGAGTTTGTGCTCAATCAGAGGCCTTCATATGGTCTGACTGGAGGTTGTCCAAGTCAGAAAAGGTTGTCTTATTTTGTAAGACATTACCTGCCATTTTTGGTCACCTGCCATTTCTTGTTCTTTGACTTTGGTCAAAAGTCTACCTTTGACTGGTCAAACATTGACCATTGACACTTTGACTTTTGACCACATGTCATGCACCTATTGGAGAGCTGGTGGGGGCCTGTCCCCCTGCCAGAACCTGGCAAGGAGGAGGGCGCACGCCACCCTTGGCGTGTGCCCAAGTTGGAGGCGCCTAGGAGTCCCTTGTTGGACAAGGGACTCCATCTCCTTTTTGGATTCCAATTAGAGTTCTCCTAAGAACCAACTTTGACTGGTCTTAGGCACCCTCTAAGGAGGAATCCAGGGGTCTCTGATTGGATCTATTCCCACCAATCAGATTTAGATCTGATTTCACAAAGGGTTGTGATTGGTTGGGAAGAAGAGGAGTTGGATCACAGCAGAGTCTATAAATAAGACCCTGCGCCCAACTCAAATTAAGAATGATTTCCAATTCCCATGCCCCAAGGCTGCCTCTCCCCTCCTCTCCTCCATGCCAAACCATCTCTTCTCCCTCCTCTCCACGTCCAAAAGGAGTTTTGGATTCTTTGGTTGGTGCGATTCCAGATCAAGAAAGGCGATCAAAAAGCTAAGAAGGCTGCGCTGCTGCAAAGGACGACTGCTGATCTTCAAAAGGAGTTTTGAAGATCCTCCAGATCAGATCCAGATCTAATTTTTGGAGATGTGATAGAGAAGAAGAGGATCTCCAGATCCAGCCTGAGTGGATACCGGTAGAGGCCAGGCGCTTGCGTGGCTAGATCCAGAACCTTCCGCTGCATACAGGATCATCAACAGGGTAATAGGATTACCCAAATCAAGGTAAATTAAATTTGATTTAATTTATCTTTATTTTATTTTAATTATTAAAATAATAAGAATTAGATCTAAAATATCTCAAGATCTGAATTAGATCAAGAGAAAAATTTTTGAAATATATCTCTTGATCTGATCAGATCTGAACGAACCTGGACCGAAAAATCAGGATTTTCCCTTCAACTGGTATCAGAGCCAAGGTTCTAAAAGTTTTAGATCTGAATTTTAAATTTATTTTAATTAAAAAATAAGTGATTTTAGATGTCACATGAGATGTGATCAGATCTAAAATTAAAAAAAAAAAATTAAAATTAAATGAATTTGGATCTAAGATTAGAAGAATATGCATGACTAGTTCTAGAAATAGAATAGTTCTATAGAATAGTCTTGCATGTTGCATAATTTTTGATTTGAATTAAAATCATATTTTAGATCTATTTATTTACTATTTTTTGATATTATAAGTGTTATAATAACATCTAAAAAATAGCAAATAAAAATTATTTAATTTTAAATATCATATGAGATATGATTGATGCATGTCTAGACTAGTTGTAGAATAGTTCTACATAATTAGTCTAGATTAGAATTTATTTTGATTAGATCAATTTAAATCTAATTTTTTAGATTATTATGAGATAATTTAGATCTGAAAAATATGCATGATTCGATACATGAGATGTATGCAAAATATGCCATGATTAGATCTAATTTGTATATGAGATATATGATATAGATCTAAAACTGTTTTGTAGTATTGCATATTCCTGATTAAGGCGTTCCTCTTGGCCGTCCGGTCATAAGAACGAAGAAGGGTTTAAAGGCCCTCTCTTCCCATTCGATGGGGTGTTCTTATGATGTGTAGGGGTGCTGCGTGTTCGTCCTTAATCAGAAATCCAAAACTTACTTTCTGCAAAACCCTAGATCCTGAAACCCTAGGATTTATTGTGCATATTTTATTTATGAACCCTACTTAATTAAGAAATTAAGATTTATGAAATATTAATTAGGTCTAAAATTGAGAATTTTAGATCTAAGACATATTCATAATACTGGGTTCGGGCTTGGGTAGCTCAATTAGGTCTAAGCGGTTGATCAAACCGAATCAAGAGTTGGTTAGATGGGATCAACAATGCTTAAATTGACCAGCCTAATAGGATTAAGTCTGGGTCAAGATCGAGTCACGATCAATCAAGCAAGACCTAATTAGGCTCAGAGGTTAGAGTCTGGATTGTAGGCTAACCCAATTGGTTCTGGCTCAATAATTTGGTGTCTAAGGTAAGTTTGGCACATACGACCGACTGGTTTTTAATTGGAAGCTACTCGACCTGAATGCATTCTTGTACGAGTTAATGGCATATTCCTTCCACCGATCTCACTTACCTGGCCATATCTGTTGACACAGTTCTGATCTGAGGTGGTCAATAATCCGAGCTAACCCATGCCACTAGGTTAGTCATAATTGTTATGACTATGACAAGTCTAGTTTAATGAGACCTGAATCAATTCTCCCTAAGAAAAGATTAAGTCTGAGGTCTTCCACCATTGTAGATGTGCGGGCCCTTCCCGGGGTTGATTGTTCTCGGCTGGATACAGTGGCTCAGTTGCACCGGAAAGATGCAACCATGTCTATTAGGCATTGGATGCTATGGGCTGGAGGATGAGTTGGGCTCAATATTTTGGATACGGTGAGAGACTCAATTAGGAATCCCAGTCTATGCAAATGGTGGGTCTGACTTAACTAAGGAGTGGATCAATATTTCGGATACGGTGAGATTCATGAATTAGAGACCAAGTTTGGGTGCACCATGATTAGAGAATCATTGAACAAGAGTTGTTCACTCATTGGCTAACCCATCACCAATAACTGTTAGGTGAGGTGATGAGTCAGTTGGTGAGACCGCACCACCCACTAGAAATCATTAATCATGGAGATTTTTGCATCTCTACAGAGGGAGTGTAGGGATCCGAGAAAATAGTGGGAGCTAATTTGTTTAAAAATAAAATTTCTAAATAAATTGGTCAAGTCATAATTACAGTATCTAACTAGAATCTTTGACTCTCTACAGGAAAAATGTCTGCGTCCAACCCATTGGCACGTATCCTGGACACACATAGACTGACCGGACCCAATTATAAAGATTGGCTCAGAACTACAAAATTATTTTGGGTTCCGAGAAGTTAACCCATGTATTGGACCAGGACCCTCCCACCTTACCAGCCCGTCCATCCACTTGAACAGAGAGCGTCTCTGGAAAAATGGATAGACGAAGATAATAAGGCCAGATATTACATGTTGGGCTCGATGTCTGATGAGCTCCAGCGCCAACATGAAGATATCGGGACTGCTCGCCAAATGTTGGCTCACCTGCAGGAGATGTTTGGTGAACAGAGTCGCGCAGCCAAATATCAAGTCACGAAATGACTTTTTAAGGCTAAGATGCGTGATGGGCAGTCAGTCCAAGATCACTGTCTGACAATGATCAAGGACATGGAAGAGCTTGAGAAGCTCGGTGTGAAGTTAGACTTGGACCTGCAGAATGATATTATTCTGCAATCCTTGACTGATGCATATGGGCAATTCATCATGAATTACCACATGCATA
>QRFJ01006628.1:0-25579 GCA_006176705.1 Cocos nucifera
TATCATATTAAATACTATTCATAGATATAATATCAAATCGATTCAATTATTATATATTTTAATTATTCAAATTATCACTAAACAATTCTTATAAAATAAATTAATTAAATATAAAAATAATATTTTTCAATCCTCATTCTAACTATTATATTTAATTTAAAAAAATCTACAAATAAAAAATTAAAAAAATCTTTCAAAAAATTTATAAAATGTTAATCTTTATTTCATATATCAAAATCTAAAATTTATATAAATAATCTAAATTTTACTCTTAAATCACTCAAATTATCAGTTATACTTATCAAAAAAAAAATAATATAAAAATACTATATAGCAAAAAAAATTCAAATTTATACTAATCACATAGAAATCATTTATCCATAGAAAAAATCTCTAAATTAATATATCAAAAATTATAAAAATCTAAAATTATAATATAATTAAATATATTCTAAAATTATACTTTTTAATATAAGATCTCTAATATCAATTAACTAAATCATATAATAATAAAAAATTAAATTATATAATTAAAATAAAAAAAAAGTATTAAATATCATTCAAAATTCTAAAAATATTAAATTCATAAAATTATCCTTATTAAATTTTTTATATAAAATAATAATTATTAATTTCTAAATAAATTATTAAATATTAAAATAACATTTTTAGATTAATCAATTTTATTCAAAAAAGAAATTTAAAATAAAATAAATATAGTATCTAAAATTTTTTTTTAAAAACTTCAACACAGTCACAGATAATACAAGTCCAAAAAAACATATTAACAACTCCAATGACACCACCCCAACATCACCAATTTACATCTTTACGGTTCAAACAACCTCAATTCTTTTCAAAATTATACATTTTAAATCTTCAAAGTCTTATTTTCAATTTGATATAAATAATATATATAGAATTAAATAATAAAATAATCTTCATCTATAAAGAAATAATCAAAATATTCATTAGATCTCAGGTGAAATAATAAAATAATATTAATATTATTTTTAAATGAAAAATAAGTATGCTCACAAAAAAATAAATATGAAAATATTCAAATATAAATATAAAATAATAATAAATAATAATTAATTTCAAATAATCTAAAGAATTATAATAATAAAAATAATTATCGATTGATTCTTATTTTTTTAAAATATGAAATCATATTTAAATCTTCTAATTCAATATCATTAACATATTTTAAAAAATCAAATAGAAAAAAATATAATAATAAATTAAATTAATATATATAAATCAAAATCTAATTTTTAATAAAAAAAATAAAATACTAATATAAAATTATAAAATTTAAATAATATAATTAAGAACATTAATAATTTTTTTTTTAATATCAAAATTAAAAAAAAAAAAATATATATAATAATTCTAATCGTTTCCAAAAAATTCAATGGCATCAATTTCTAAATTTTTTTTCAAATAATAAAAAAATCTTCAATTCAAATCTAATATAAAATTATAATAAATATAATAAAAATAAATAATTTAAAAGAAATCTATTATCTAAAAATCAATCAGTATCTTATCATATAATAAATAAATTAATAGTAAGATCATTCTAAAATATCATTAAATATTAAAAATATAATCGATAATCAAAAATCATATCATAATTTCAAAAATCTTTATATAATCATTATCATTCTTTAAATATAATAATATCATTAATATATTATATTCTTCTCATCAAAGTTCAAATTCAAAGATTATAAATTATTTCAAATTTCCTTTTTTAACAGCGGAATCATCTTCTTGCTAGACGATCCAAACATAAATCAAAGTAGCTTAACACAACTGATACACTCATCATACTGTCTTACAACTCGTTTCTAGCATGGCCGGAAATCTTTAGTTGTGTGTGTTCTATCTCATTATAAAAAAAATAATCATATTAAAAATTCATAAAAATCTACATTAAAAATAAAAAAAAATTTAAAATTTATAAATATATTTCATTATTCAACACTTCTTTAGATCTTCAAATCTCATTATTCTATAAAACACTCAACTCATCCACCGATCTTATATTATCTTGATCATCACATATCCAGCATCACGCCCTCAAAAGATTAAAACCATCACACCCCAAATCAATTCCACGTATTTTATTTGGAAAATAATCGTATAGCTATCTATTTCTATTTGATTGGCATTGCAAGCTAATCATTTGGATTTAGTGACACAAAATATCAAACCTATCAAAAAAACAAAGAACAAACAAGTTTGGTAAAAGGTAGGAAGAAAGAAAAGACATGATAAGAAGAAAAACTATTATTATGCATGTTAAAATTAATATAATTATGGCATGTTGCTATAGCCTTGCCCTAGTAATTCTTGATATTTTTTGCATAGACTTCAATGTTGCTTGATAGCTACTCAATAAAAGTACTCATGCTGCATCACTAATTAAAGCAAAAATTATCTCAGAAGAAGCCACAACTCAACACCCATGCACGTGCTCACATAATATACAAGCATATATATATATATATATATATATATATATATATATATAGTTCCATTAATCGGGTTTCTTTCTTGTGTCTTGTAGAGTTGTAAGGATGCGTGATGAATGAATAGGTGAAGAGTGTTGGCTAGGTCTATAGCCATATCCAAACAAACCATTGCCAAGTTGATCACAAACCATTTACAAATAGTTTAGATATTTAAGGCCATATATTTGTAGAAAAAGCTTATATGAATATATAAATATATGCTCTTGTCATTAATTTTATAATCATTATTCATGAATAGTTTATTAAATTTTATATTTTTTTTAAATTTAGAAAATATTGAATAAAACTAATATGTGAGGATCCATGCAAATAAATGCTCAATCTTTTACCACTACTAACCCTACTGTAATTATAGAAAGTTTATGGCTAGACTTAAAATACAACTGGCTCCATCCAATACATGCACTGTTAAACAAATTTGCTTATTAAAAACCCTTAAGATATAATTGGACTCCTTGCTATAGCTGGACTCCATCGATGGAGCTTATGTGGGAATCATCGAGACATTAGCCTGAATCTCTTAAATACACTATATGAAGGAAAAAAAATTTTCATATACTGCTCGTTTATCTGAATCACTTCTCTTTTTAGTTTTCTTAATAAACTTAAACTAAATTTTTAACAAAATTAAAATTCAAAATAAGAATAATATCTACATACACATTGAAACCATACTCAAAAGAAAATCTAACAAAGACTCACTTTCTCTCTTAAATATGGTAGAAATTTTAAATCCCATCTTTTACTAAATGCGCTCTCTTCTCTTAAATAATCTCTTTTATTGAGGATCTTAAATGAAAACACTATTGACTAATTTTTATCAAGAAGATTCTATCTAATCTCTTTTAGTGAAATTCTAGTCCATTAACCAAATTGGTACATCAATAAAGAACTTTCAAGGTGACGATAAGGTAATTATGGCTTTGTGATTAGATCCTAAACCCAAAACAACAAGGACATAAATGACGTATGTAAAGGACTCAATAGATGTGTGTTACTTACATGATTATCAAGGACCATACTTGTTAGTTTATGCCTCTTCTTTGCAACCAAGGGCCAAAGACTTTAATTAAAAATTTATAGAGAGAGAATTTACTTGAGGTGCAAATAGTTTAATTTAAAATAATCTAAACTTAAGTTAATTAAACCTTAGCTTAATTAGGCTTGGTCATGATGAATGCTAGCACATTTATAGGCCCCTATCCTATACAATGACAAAACTTTTAGCATATTTATAACCTCTCACTCCAGGAGGATAACTGATCGAGGTGTGCAAAATTAATTCAAGACAGCGAGACCCTTTATTATTAATAACATAATTTAATTGGGCCAAAAAGCCAAGCAATAGCTGAAATCAAGCTCTCGCCTAAAACTTGACTAGTTCGAATCAATTTTGAATTAATTATGACCATAGCCCAAGCACAAAATTCATTTTAACTTAGCATGGTGAGGGTCATGCTTGATCTGGCCTAGTTCTTTCACAAATTATTTTCAATGATGCCTAGTTTTATGAAATTATTAAAAATAGTTTGAAAACATAAATTCCACCTAGTTTAGAGGATGAAACAATAATGAACTACTTATATTCTATTTCGGATGCATAAAAATAACACATTTGATGAACCTCTCATAAGGAACAATCAAGACAACTAGGATGGTTTGTCGTAGCATGGTGGTAATAAGAAAATGGCAGCTTAATCCTGCATTATTGCACCCCCAACCCGAGATCATGAATCAAGGGGTTATGGCAACAACCACAAAATTATGAAGAACACTCTCCATAAATATACAAGGCATCTCACCAGGAAATTGAATGCATCACAATGGAGATAATTTAAATAACTAAATGTCAAAGTTCATTTAACTAACAAATTCAATTGATAAGTAAAATTTAAAAGTCTTACATCCATTCAACCCCAAATAATAGTCTTATAAAATATAATAATAAATCTAAATCTAAACTATGTTGATAGCTCTATAAGTAATGAATACCTTGGCTGGATATTTTATATGATAATAGAGGATGGAGAGTTAAAATATAATTATTCATTAGTTGGTGTACAAGCATGATCAAATTTCTTTTTCAAAACAAGAATTCAGTAATGCCAGTGTCTTTAAAATACTCATATTCAAAATTACACATTTAATTCAAAAAAAATCATACTCAATAATCCGATTCAAAACAAATTCAAACAACTCATGAATCTTTAACTATGACCATGTATACTAATATTATATGGTGAGGCCAGTAATACCAAACATATACCCCACGATAGGGCCAGAATACCATACTTATACCTTATGGTGGGGCCGAAATATATCCTATGGTCGGGCTAAAATACCATACTTATATGCTATGGTTGGGCTAGAAACAGAATCATGGGCTCAGTAATAGTCCAAGCACTAATGCATAACCCCCAATTGGCAGGATTCATAATATAGTCAGACTGAGAGTCTAAATCTGATTTGTATCAAAACTTTTTTCTAGAATAATAAATATTTCATAATCAAATCAAAATTAATATGCATATATGATTTTTGATCAATAAATAATTATAGTAATAATAGGAGAAATACTAATTCTAAAATTTTATGTCAATTTTCATTCAAAATATATTTTCATAGATTCATAAATCATATATAAATTCATTAATAATTTGTTCAATCTTCATGATTATATAAATGAAAAATCTAGAGAAGGTCAATCATTACTTATCTTATGAGCAAAATCAATTCATCAGTCTAATTAATTCCAAGAACCTATCTCAGAGCCCATTACCACTGAATCGAAAGTCTGCACATCTTGTTGCATAAAAGCATAGACACGTCCTTGGATCTAGGATTTTTAGATTCTTATCCTTATTTTGTTCAGCTTTTAGGGCAGGCTGACTCTCAGATCTCTAGGGGCACTCATCTATTTTGTGATCTATCTTACCACATTTAAAGTGAGTACCAATGATAGAACTGCATTCATAATCAGCATAAGCTTTACCCCACCTAGAACATTTGATGCTATCTGCTGGCATAGAGCTGTCACTCACTGATCTTTGTTTGAATCCCTAGTGTATTTACTATTCTGCGCTTGAGATTCATTCGGCCTACTTCATTTCTTTGGATTTTCTTCTCTTTTAGCATGTTCTTCATTGACTTTCATTTCAATTTTTAATGCTTTCTTCACCACATCTATATAAGTAGTTAATTTACATAAGCTCCACTTACTTTCTAGTTTCTATCCTCAGTTTCATCTCAAATTTATACACTTGATCATGCTCATCCTCGACCAACCTTAGAATAAAGTTTGCAAGCTTGGTAAATTTAGTTTCATATTCTACAACTATCATATTTCATTATTTTAGATAAATAAATTTCTATTCTTGTTATGTCATTACACTCCAAGAAAAATACTGATTAGAAAATGCCCTTCAAAATCTCCCATAGAAGAGTTGCTCCCCATCATATTTATATTTATGTCTAGTCAGTACCGTTAGTTGAACACTTTACCTTATAATAAATAAGTTTCCTAACAAATCTTTTCATCATCACGACACTCCAAAATAGTAATCATGATCTCCATCTCCATAATTCAATTATCAGCTTCCACAGATTCAATAGTCCCCATGAAAGCTAATGGAGACAACCATTTAAATTCTACAATATTACTTCACTAATCCTGCTGCTCTCCACATTCCTACGGTGGTGATGTTTGTAGTTGCACTTGCCATTGTTGTAGTAATTATTGTGGCAACTACTATTATGATTGCACCATGCCGACTAATATCTTTCTTTTTCGGGCCATAATTGGTTCTTGCTGCTCCATCTATATATTCCTAATAGGATCAATGACTTTTTCTGCTACCATACTGAGGAGGATCGCAATTCTATTGGTTTAGCCATCAGCATATGTTGTATGAACAACCTTCTTTTTTTTTCTAAAAGTGACTCGAAATGGTTCAATTTAGGACATCCAATTGATTAACTATAAATCAAGGATCATGCTAGGATGGTAGGATGTAATTGATGGTAAAATCTAATGATGATAGGCTTGATCAAGGTGAGGGCTGGCTATTCGATAGTCAAAAGTCTTTTCATTTGATTGTTGAAGGTTCTTTCTATGATTTAGAAAAGCCTAAAAGAGAAACATAATCTTGAGGAAGACACTTTTAGTGGTAGAAACTTTGATTTTCTAGACTTGGGTGTCACATTCTCTTTTCTAAAAAAAAAAAATTCATCATCAAAATTTTTCTTGCCCAATCATAAAAAATTTAGGGTTACATCTTTCTCAGATCATAATAATCCTATAATGTAATGATCAAGTCTTTCATTATAGTATTCCTTAAATCAAATTATTGTTCTGATCAGCTTGAAAAAAATTTAGACCACAATGCTTTCGATGTGCACTCTGATTCAAATCCATCAATATACTTGTCTCAAATCTAAATTTCTAAATTATATCAAAATTAATATTAGTTATCATCCCAATGCCCCTAGCGCCTTCAAATCAACACTCATGTCTGATTTTTTGTGTCATGATTTCTCCACTTATGCTCTGATATCATATTAATTATCGCACACACCCATCCAAGAACGTGAATCAAGGATTCATGTCAACCATCCATGCTTGTGGAGAACACTCTCTACAAGCATGCAAGTTATCCCAACACGATATCATATGCATTACAAAGGAGATAATTTGAATAACTAAAAGTTGAAATTTAATTAACTAATAAATCCAACTGAAAAAATAACATTCAAAAGTCCAACATCCATTGAACCTCAAATAATAATCCTATAACCTATAATAATAAATCCAAATCTAAATTATGTTGATACTATCAAAACTTATTTTTAATTTTCAATGTAGTACCCACATCCATAACTAAGCTTCTAAATCTGAAAAAGCAAAAAAGAATAATGAGATTGATAACCCAATAAGCAATAAGCATCTTAAATAGATAATTCATGTGACAACATGGGATGCGATAGTCAAAATATAATTAATCATTAGTCGGTATGCAAACATGATCAAATTTTATTTTCAAAACATAAATTTAAAAATATTAGTATCTATCAAATTTTCATGCACATAAGCACATATGTGATATGAAATCAATAATATGGATAGAGGCCTCAATGGCTCGATGCACGAACTGTCACATGAACTATATATCTAATTGTTAGATAGGAACCTCAATGGATTAAAGATCAATGCTGTAAAACATCTTGATGTATCCTTCAGTTTACTTTCGTCCAATCTAATACTTCTAAAGTGTTGGGGATAGCAATAAACTCCTCACATATGATTCTTATTTCATAACTAGAGAAATCAATTTTATGAGCTCTTAGCGAGAGGTTGTTATTTCAAATCTAGCCAAATTGGTATATGTATTGCAAGCATCAATGCTTTTAATTGTTTCATTCACTTGAAGCAAAGATGTCTAAATTTTTTCCATTGTAATCATTGTTTATGGTTGTATAACTTCTATCCAATGGCATGCTCATAATTTCTAACTAGAGTCAAATTGATAGTTCTTATATTTTTTAAAAAGATGTTAGTTAGCTGATTATTTTGAAGGATGTTTCTTGATTTACGTGATCTTATAAAGAAAGGCTTAATTTGACGAGACATGATGAAAGAACTTTGACTTAAGACTTGGTTCACCAAAAAGGGGGCAGGCTCATGCCTCGCTACTTTAGCCATGATATCTATCCTACCAACGTAAATTACAACTTTTAAAATATAAAACTAGTGAAAAGCAAGACATCGCCATAAAGATTATTAAGTTATAAATGCCATCAAGTGTATGTTTCTTTAAGAATAGTATTCCACAGAAATTGCAATAATCTTTAAAATCATTAAATTTTTTTAAAATAATTTTCATCACGACTAGTGAATCAATGGATTTTAAGAGCCCAAGATAATGGAAAAAGATTAAATCATATCTTCTTATTACATCGAAGGTATTAAAATTATCCTAGTTTCCTTTCCCATCATCCTATTCCCATTATTCAACTTTTGAAGGATCCCTATCAAAATATTTAATGGACCCTATTATTCTCAAATTTGTTAGAGAATAATCGCTCCCAAGTCACTTAATCAAGTGGTATTAATTAAGATGCCATGAAGAAACTGAACAAAACAAAATGTTACCATCCTATTAAGGTATAAGAAACTCTTGGTAAAATAACCCAATAAATAGTGCCTAATGGCAATTAAAGGAAACAAAACCCCCTTTAGATAATTATTATTACTCAACAAAATAAATATTTTGGACAAATATAAATTCAAAGCCCTAAGGCATATTCTTAGACTAGATCAAGAAATTTGATATGGCTTCCTCTTCCTCTTCCAATGCCAATAAAATTTTCATTGCCATCATAGTTCTTGCTATGTTCTTTGCTTATGGTATGTTTCTTCTTCTATTTCAGTATAGAAAATTGGAAGAATATATAGACATGAAGGCCTTAAAATGCATCATTCTCTTTTGTTTAATATTCATGTAGCACGCCTCAGTTTTTCTCAGATTTTCTAAATATTTGTTCATGCAAGTATAAATATACATGCTAATTCAAAAATTATTTTGTTGTTACAGCGCAAGCAAGATATTATTGTATTGCATTATGTGATGTGGAGACCAAAAGTTGCAATGGATCATGCCACAGCTTGGGATACGAAAAAGGACAATGTGTGGCACCACTTTATGAACTTTGTTGCTGTATATATTAAATATTGATCAATATTTTGGGTTGAAAAAATCCATACCACACCCATATTTCACCCATCATTTCCTACTTGATGGTGAGTTTTATATATAATTAATGTATTACAAAATGTCAGGTGGACATAAATGAAAAATCTTTATAGATTTTAAAATAATTGACATATCATAATTATTTTTATCTTTTATTATTCTTTTACTAAGGCAATTTATCAATTGCCAAAAGGTGTGATGAGATTTGGCTTCATCGATATCCATTCTAGTTAGAACATATAATTAGAAAATATTTATATTGATTTAAGAAATGCTAGCATATTATATGGTTTTATCTTTAACAAGGTATTTTGTGGTTGTATGTTGGCAACTAGCAGCTATCACGTATTTTATTTAAAAAAATAATTGTGCAGCTATCAATATCTATTTGATGATGCAAGCTAATCATTTGGATTTGTGACACAAAATATCAAACCTATCAAAAAATTCAAAAACAATAAGTTGGTAAAAGCAGGAAAAAAAGACATGAAAGAAGAAAAACTATTATTATGCATGTAAAATTATTATAATTATGCATGTTACTATAGCCTTGTCCTAATGATTCTTGATTTTTTTTGCATAGACTCCAATGTTGCTTGATAGCTACTCAATAAAAGTACTCATGCTGCATCATAAATTAAAGCAAAAATTATCTCAGGAGAAGCCACAACTCCTCACCATGCACGTGCTCACATAATATACAAGCATATATATATATATATATATATATATATATATATATTAGTTCCATTAATCGGGTTTCTTTCTTGTGTCTTGCGGAGTTGCAAGGATGTGTGATTAAGGAATAGGTGAAGAGTGTTGGCTAGGTCTATAGCCATATCCAAACAAACCATTGCCATGTTGATCACAAACCATTTACAAATAGTTTAGATTTATAAGGCCATATATTTGTAGAAAAAGCTTATATGAATATATAAATATATGCTCTTGTCATTAATTTTATAATCATTATTCATGAATAGTTTATTAAATTTTATATTTTTTTAAATTTAGAGAATATTGAATAAAACTAATATGTGAGGATCCATACAAATAAATGCTCAATCTTTTACCACTACTAGACCTACTGTAATTATAGAAAGTTTATGGCTAGACTTAAAATACAACTGGCTCCATCCAATAGCTGCATTGTTAAATAAATTTGCTTATTGAAAATCCGACAGGTCTAGCCTTGAAGTACTAGACTTAGACCCGAATGGATCTTGGATATCCAGATCCGATTCTGGGACCCGAGATCGGGGTTCGACCATGGCCCGTCGGCGAGCGAATCTCGCAGTGGAGAGGGAGAGGTGGGGAGGGAGAGGCGGGAGGGACTAAGAGAGGAAGAGACCGAGAGAGGGAGACTGAGAGAGGGAGAGAGGGGAGGTGGCATGGGCGAGATCGGGATCCGACCGTGGTCCATCGGGAGATTTGAGGGGGTGCGGGCGAGATCGGGGTCTGGCCATGGTTCGCTGGGAGATCCGAGGGGTTGCAGGTGAAGGTCCAGTAGGAGATCCGAGGGGGAGTAGGCGAGATCAGGGGGGAGATCCGAGGAAGCATGGGCGATGGTCCGTCGAGAGATCCGAGGGGGCATGGAAGAGATTGGGGTCCAACTACGGTCTGTTGGGAGATCGGAGGGGGCACGGGCGATGGTCCGCTGGTGAGGGAGGGAGGCTGAGAGAGGGAGGGAGGTGGTCCAGCCTCACCGACGAGGGAGATCGAGAGAGGGAGCGAGCGGGTCCAGCCTCACCGATGAGGGATTGAGAGAGGGAGGGAGAGGGTCTAGCCTCGTTGGCGAAGAAGATCAAGAGAGGGAGAGACTGAGAGAGAGAAGGAGGGGGTCCGGCCTCGTCGGCAAGGGAGATCGAGAGAGAGACGGGGAGAGGAGGGGGGACCAGAGATGGGAGACTGGGAGACGATGGGAGAGAAGAGGGAGAGAGTTAGAATGAGTGATATCTAGATTTTTTATTATGTTTAATATATATATATTATTTGGGTCTGGATATTAAATATCCAGACCCTACCCATTTATGTTATGATTTATCGGGTTTGGGTTCGAGTTCGGGTAAATGGGTCTAATACTAATACCAGACCCAGACCGTTGGATAAATACTCGTGGGTCCTGGGTCTGGACCCGACCCATTGACACCTCTACATCCAATGCCTGTGCTCTTGGGATACCAAGCTCCCAAAAACTAAACTAAAATATTTTCATGAATTCTTTGCCACAATAACGTTGAAGGTTGGTGTAGCTACGTGACATGTTTCGATTAGGAAGGATTAATTTTTCACTAAACCCAACAAATGGTAGATTCATGGTATAAAATATTATTACATATAAAACTAGTCAAAGACCTGCATGTTGCATGGGATGAATAATTATAGTCTATAATTATTAATTTTTTTATAATAAATATTCTTTAACTTTTTTTAATATTTTATTTTATTTATTATATATATTATATTTTTATTATTTTATAAAATAATATTTTATTATTTTTTCTTTTTCTTCCTCCTTCCTGTTCTCATACCTTCTCCGCACTTGTTGGTGCCGCCCCACCATGGCTCCCCATCTCTCTCGGCAAATATCGATCCCGATCGCACCTCGGTCCCTTCTATTCTTCTCATACCTTCTTCGCGCCCGTCAATGCCACCCCACCACCACTTTCCTTCTCTCTTGACAAATGCTGATCCCGATCGCACCCCCGATGCCCCTACCGATATCGCCGCCCCCAGCACCACCATTGCCCCTCTTTTCTCCTCCCTTGCCTCCTGCCCGGCCCCCTTTCTGCCGCTACTAACATCTCCCATCCCGGCCATCCCTCCTTTGCTCCGCTTTCTTTGTGTGCTCTTACATTTTGAATTTCGCTCATGCCACTCCATGGCCCAGTAGGAGGGCTGATCTCCAGTGGCACTATCGATTGCGGAAGCCATGGTGTGGGCCTTGTAGTTGCGCACCTTCTTGTAATCGCGAAGGTGGTTGTCCCACTTTTCGTCGCACTAGTTCTAGTTCCGGAGGCAGGTGCTATTCCAACAATAGTTCTAGACCCACTTCCACTGTTGCTCTGCAGAGCAGGGGGCGGTCGTCAAAAGCTTCCTAGAGTTCGAAAAAGAGAAAAGAAAGAAGATAGGTAGATCAATATTATAGAGAGAGAAAGTGGAGAGGGAAAGAAGAGAGAGATAAGAGAGAAAATCTTTTTCATTCTTTTCTTCCTTTCTCCCTTTTTTTTCTTTTTCTAAAATCCAATAATCTTAATAGAGATTGAAAATAGGAGAGAGGAAATAGAGAGAGAAAATATTTTTTTTAGAGAGAGAAAGATTCAAGATCAGAGATGGGAGAGAGAGCAAAGGTAGAGAAATTCTCTCTCTTTTTTTTTATTTTTTTTTAATTTTCCCTTTTTCTTTTCTTCTTCATTTTTCTTCTTTCATTTAGGACAAAATAGGGGATCTATGGATCCACATCTCCTCTTCCACCAATGCCATGGAGAACCCATCAGAACAGGTGGCGAGGCTTCCTCCCATGGTGGCGCAGCCGCGGCTCCCCTGATCAGAGCTCGTCGGTGATGGATGGTGTGGTGCCAAAAAAATCATGAAAAGGAACGGCCAAAATAGAGCTCATAGAAATCCAAGTTATCCCCAAAAAATCAGTGCATATATCATAGAAATCACTATAAAAAAATCAGAGATAATGTTTCTTAAGGGATTACCTAGCTTTCAGTGATGTTGGGGCCACGATTTGATCGACACTTGTCTTCAAATATGAGAATAGAAACCAAACAGAATTAAAAAAAAGTTAGGAAGAAAATCGATGAATCCCAACAATGAAAGGTTGTGGAACAGAGAGGAGTTTCAATTTATAGAGATTAATTCAAGTTTTAGATGAAATAAAATTCCACCTATGGATCGGAAGTGGATTCTCAAAGGGAGAATAAGTCCTCTGTCCGTTGCCCTATTCCCCCCCTCCCCCCCCCTTTTTCTTTCTTTTTTCTTTTTTCTTTTTTATGCTTTAGGATTCGTGCGCACAGGCCACCACCATTAATTGCTAACCCTCCACATCCAATTGACTCCTCAAACCTGGCAGCCATCGTGGTGCTCTCGGCCGTCTCTCCCATGATTGAAGCCTCATCCTCTCCTCCTCCCACCGCTGACTCCTTGACATTCGAAAAGGATTTGGAATCACCGATCATGGCCTTATTCGGCACGATCTCAATGGCCACCTCATTATCACCTAAATTGGAGGCAGGGGAGACGACGGTGGCCTGGAGGTCATCAGCGATAGGGGTCTTGAGGCGAGCGAGGCCGAAGTCGGTGATCTTGGCGGAGAGGTAGGCATCGAGGAGGATGTTGCTGGGCTTGATGTCACTGTGGATGACTAGGGGTTCGCACACGGTGTGGAGGAACTGGAGGCTGCGGGCGATGTCGAGCACCACCGAGAACCGACGGCCCCAGTCCATCAACTCCGGGCATCGCCAGTCGAGCAACACATCATGGAGGCTCCCATTGTGCATCAACTCATACTCCAGGAGCAGCCTCCACCCTATCCTAATGCCGACGATGGAAGCCTCCACCACCTCCTCCTTGTGTGCGCCTCCCACCGTCGCCACCACCACTGGCGACGGTGCTTCTTGTCGGAGCTACAGTAGCCGAGGAGAGCCACCACCCATCCATAGTCCGGGGAGGATGCCATGGCGAGCATCTTGCCAATGAGGGCGAGCTCATTTTGGAACTCACGCTCTCCCTGGAGGGAATCAAAGTCCATAAGCTTGACGATGACCTCCTGGCCGGAGGGAAGGCCACTATGGAATACGGGTCCGAACCTACCCTGGCCAAGCTTATGGGAGGGGGAGAAGGAGGTAGTGGCATGGTGGAGTTGGGAGTAAGCGAAACTGGCGGAGGGAATGCTTGGCAGGGTGAAGGGAACGCTGGCAATATAGGAGAACAGCCAGCACGGTGATTGATGCAGAAAATAAAAAAAATTTAAAAAAGTCGGAGCTCAACATGTAGCGTATTGAAAGAATTTTAACTTGCTGAGTTGGCAACACCATAATACTCCTCCACAAGATATTATTTTATATATATACTACATTATAACCCATGCGATACATGGTATATGATTTTTTTTTAAAAAAAATATATATTTTGCACATCTAATGTTACAAAATTTTTAGATTAAAAAGTTAAAAATAATATAAAAAATATCATAGATGATATCAAGTGTTCTAAATGGAGATATAAAGAAAAGTAACATAATTATTTTTATCTTTTGCTGATACAAAAATTATTTCTTGAAATAATATTTTTAGCATCAGTTGTTTTAGAATATTCATCAATAAGTAGAGCACGGCTACTTGTTTGCTTTCCATGTACATCTCTTTTCTTCATAGTTTTATCAACAACAGGACTATCATCTTGATTTGCTTCAATCTATAAAAAAAAATTTAATTATTAATTATTAGAATAAAGTAGATAAATATAATAAGCAATATGTAAAAGAATAGAAATACATCACTCACAATGGATTTTTCATGATTTTTCTTGTCCGCTAATTCATTGTATGCATCATTCAAAATTATTTTAAGAACATTATAACTTTGTCTTTCTTCTTTGAGATTGTATTCATCAACTTTAATTTGGAAGGTATAACTTGGTCTTATAGCTTTTTTGATTTCTAATGGAATAATAGAATCATCATCTTTTTGCATAAAGAGAAATACATAACCTTATATTATTAACTAATCAATTGGATAAATAAAATATAAAATATACATGTTGTATATACCTTATCTATGCATAATTCTTTAGCTAATTTGCCTATTAACCATTGAGTAATTTTAACAAAAAGAATGAATGATGCAAATCCAGTATCATCTACAACATGAAATTGTAATCAGTATCTAAAGTAAAGGAAAGAATAGAACTAAATCAAAATTTATTATAACTAACAAATAAAAAATTATAATGGATATGCATAAAAGATGTGATATTAAAATATATAACATATAAATTCTAAGTATTAAATGTGAAGCAAACCTTAGCATTGGGTACTTAGGCTCTATATTGCATCGATCACACCTGAATCCAACATTAGTGCATCTTACTTTTTTCTAACAAATTTGGCAAGCCATATAGCACCATCCAAATTTTGTTTCACTGTTGCTTATTAAAAGCCTGGCAATTAAAGATAGTTTCCTACAAATCAAATAGTTTAATATTAATTATAGTTATATATTTAAATATAAATACCAAATTTAGAAAATTTACATGACATATGAATGAAGTTTTAGTATTATATAAGTTTAATCACCTATCCATGACAATCCCATTCAATAGATTTTATTTCTTGAATTGTCATCCTTTTAACATATAATGGATTAGTAGAAGTAGTTTATAATTGGCTTTGAGATATAATCTCTTGAACATCATTTACACATGGTAAATCTTTATTGAAATAGTTATAAAATTTAGTTAGTAGTTTGTCCTATGAAATTTTATAATAAGATATATAATGAATACATAAACAATACCTATGATTAAAACTTTTCACTTCTGGTATATCCAAGTTGACATAAATTTTCGTTACACTCATAGAGGAAAAATAATGTTCACCTATAATATAAATTTCTTATTAAGAACAAAAATTCTAATATCAAAGACAAAATTAAAAATAGGTTTTGAATACCTCAAAATGCTTTAACAGTTGTTGATGTTACAACTTAGAATTAGATGAGAGAAACTTTGCAAAATTTTAGTTTCATCTATATAATCAATAGCATTACCCCAAAGGATGACCTTTATCTGTAATCCACTACAAAAACATCAGGTAGGATTAGAAAGATAAATACTATATTTTTAAATAAATCATGTACTGTATATAAAGTAAAATACATACTCAAGCATCAATAGCTCCAAATTTTTTTTAAATAATTAAGTTATTAGCATGAATATTCTCTAAAGGTCTCACGGTAATTAAATTTCCAACAACATCTGCAAAACATAGACATAAAAAATATTTATTAGTTGAATAAAATAACCAAAAAGTTAAGTAAAATATAGAAATATTTTTTTTGTTCTTACCACTGTAATAACCCAATTTAAACAAAAAAAATGAGAGAAGACTCTGTGAAGGAGTCTAGAGTCTTCTTCCCGAACGACTCCCAATCAGAGTCAGGAAATCCTTCACTGGGAGGAGTGGAACTCCTCCCCTCTGGCTCTATTTAAAGAGGAGGTGTCTTCCCTCTCCTTTCCATCGAGATCCAAGGCCAAAACTCGCAGGGATCGCCGGAGTTTCTTCTTAGAACTCTTAAACATATCCATCAAGAATCCGAGGTGGAGAGATCATCAGAGCCCAAGGTAAGCCCGCCCCTTCTTTCTTCCACTTTTTTCTTCCTTCCCATTATGTCAGTGACCACCACCAAACATCGAGTTCACCGGATATTTTTGAGATTTTCCTTCCATGTTTTTCCCTTGTTGGTTTCCTATTTGCTTTGGAATTTTTTGGCACCGACGGTCATCATCGACCGTCGGATTAGAATGGATGGGCTGCTGTGCAACAACCCCAGCTATCATCAATCCTAGTGGCGCCGAACATGGCCTCTAATCCAATGAACAAGAGGGGACCATTCCATCCCCTATTTTGGCTAAGGCGCACACATGAAGAAAGAAACAGGAAGAAGAAAGGAGGGAAAAAAAGAAAAAGAAAAAAGAGAAAAGAAAGAAAATAAAAGGAGAAAAGATAGAAAAAAAGAGCCTTTTCTCTCTCTTCTCTCTCTTCCTTCTCTTAACCTTCTCTCTCCACTTTCTTTCTCTATTTTCTCCCTCTAAAAATTTCTCTCTAATTTCTCTCTCTAGAGATTTTATGGATCATGAAGGATTCAGGTGTTTAGGAAACTTGGACTGACTAGCTATCTTGGGAGGGATCTTGAACCTACAATATTAGGTCTGTTTATCCATAATTTCTTCATATATAATTTTTATGTTTGATCTTGATCATGTAGAGGTGTGATTGTCTGCATAACGTGTCGAGCGGAATACCTTATTTTCAAGTGCATAGATCTAGAGGATCATCAATTTCTGTGCTGAGTTCATCACTAGTAGAGGTAAGGGTTCTTCAACACGATCACTGACATGTTCATGAAAATTTATCTATATAATTGATGTATATTTTATATGTATTGATATATGTATTATATACTAAACTTGATATTTCTTGAATCATGTTAATTGATGCTTAATGATTGTCGAAGTAAGAATAACATGATTTAATATAATTAATGGGGTGGGTGGCATCTAGGTTAGCCAGTCATGCAAGAAACATGGTGTATATGCTGGGTCAATCTTGGACTGGGATGCAGCTTGGCCTATTATTGGCTGGAGCATAACTGTAACTAATCTACTATCGAAAATCAGATTATGATTTTAATAATATGGATGAGGCATGAGCGGTATTTGGATTATTCGGCCATGCAAGAAATGTGGTGTGTATGCTAGGTCAGCCTCGGGCTAGCTGGGGTGTAGCGTGTGTTTGGCCTACCATGGGCTGGAGCATGGTTGTAATTAATCATCGAAAAGATAAACATAAAACATGAGAAAGAGGAGCATGCGGACTAGTCGACCATATATGAAATGTGGCGTATATTTTGGCCTATCATGGGCTGGAGCATGGTTGTGATTGAGTTCAGTGCCGAAATCAAATCAAGATGATAAATTATATTTAATAGATGGATATCTAAACTAGCTGACATGTGTGAAACATGGTATTGTGATGTCAGCAACGAGCTTAGATATGGTTGTCGATCATGGGTGGAAATGTGGTGGCCTACCATGGGCTGGAGCACGAGCGGGTCTAGTCCAGTATCGAAATGAAAATGTTATTTGGATCAGAATTATGTTAATCAATAAATGATAAGTAATTCCATTAAATTAATGTTGATTAATATTGCTGATTGGTGATATGTGATGTGTATATGATGATATTATTTAATTATCATATTGATGTATAAATATGATTATTTTCTTATCGATTATATATATTTATTAAATGATATTTCATACTCATGCTGGTGTGAGTGTGGAGAATCCTTAATGGGCTGTAAAGCTCACAACCCTTCTTTCTCTTCTCTTTTAGATTTGCAGGATGCTTAGTTTTGGTCGGGTTGGATGTGAAGTTCGAGCAATGGAGTCTTTAGTTAGTTAATTAGTTATTTTCTGATACCAAATATATGTTTAAATTTTATGAACAAAGATGGATTTATTTGATTAATAAATATGATTGAAATTTATTAATTCTTTTGGTATTCTTGTGGACTCATTATGTAGGCCTTGCATATTTTTTAGGGTCTGCCCTAGAGAGTATGTGGCCATCACGTATTCGATCCAAGTGCTGGGTTCAGGGCATGATAGAATGGTATCAGAGCTTAGGTTTAAGATCATTAGGAACTTTGAGTTAAGGGGTACTTGAGCATAAGATTATGATCACTAAGGATGTGACAAAGGTAATTCATAGGATTTCAATGGATAATTTATATCTTAGGTTATAATTTGAGAGGTTGATAAATTATTATCTTATTATTTTGCAAGTTATTTAGCAAATCCAAGATATTTAGTGAATTTAAATCAGAGTGTGCAGAGAAAGCATGGTGATTTAAATCATTTTAAATTGATTGGAAACTTTGGTTTCAATGATAGAGGATTCGAATTTTTTTTCTCAACTAGAGATAGGAGGTCAACGATGGGATAAGAATTTGGTTCACCTAAGGGTATTAACTTTGCAGTATGTTAATTTTGAGAATAAAATTATTTTAAGGGGGGAGAATGTAATAACCCAGTTTAAACAAAAAAAAATGAGAGAAGACTCTGTGAAGGAGTCTTCTTTCCGAATGACTCTCAATCGAAGTCGAAAATCCTCCATCGAGAGGAGTGGAACTCCTTCCCTCCAGTCCTATTTAAAGGAGAGGTGTCTTCCATCTCCTTCTCATCGAGATCCAAGGCCAAGACCGGCGAGGATCGCCGAAAGTTTCTTCTTAGAACTCTTAACCATGTCCGTCGAGAATCCAAGGTGGAGAGATCATCGGAGCCCAAGGTAAGCCCTCCTTCTTCCTTTCACTTTTTCCTTCCTTCCCATTATGTCAATCACCATCGCCAGCTATCGGGTTCACCAGATTTTTTTGAGATTTCCCTCCCCTATTTTTTCCTTGTTGGTTTCTTGTTTGCTTTGGAATTTTTTGGTGCCGGCAGTCATCATTGACCATCGAACTAGAATGGATGGGCTGCTGTGCAGCAACCTCGGCTACCGTCGGCCCCAGTGGCATCAATCATGGCCTCTGATCTGACAAACAAGAGGGGACCGTTCGGTCCCCTATTTTGGCTAAGGCACACAGGAAGAAAGAAACAGGAAGAAGAAAGGAGGAAAAAAAGAAAAAGAAAAAAAGAGAAAAGAAAGAAAAAGAAAAAAGTTTTAGAAAAAATAGAAAAAAAAGAAAGCCTTTTTTCTCTTCTCTCCCTCCCCTCTCTCAACCTTCTCTCTCTACTTTCTCTCTCTAAAATTTTTTCTCTACTTTCTCTCTTTAAAAATTTTTTCTAGAGATTTTATAGATCACGAAGGATCCAAATGTCTAGAAAACTTGGACTGACTAGCTAGTCTTGGAAGGGATCTTGAACCTACAATGTTAGGTCCGTTTATCCATAATTTCTTCATATATAATTTTTATGTTTGACCTTGATCATGTAGAGGTGTGATTGTCTGCATAAGGTGTCGAGCGAAACATCTTATTTTTGAGTGCGTAGATCTAAAGGATCATCAATTTGTGCTGAGTCCATCATCGGTAGAGATAAAGGTTCTTCAACATGATCACTGACATGTTCATGAAAATTTATCTATATAATTGATGTATATTTTATATCTATTGATATGTGTATTATATACTAAACTAATATTGCTTGAATCATGTTAATTGATGCTTAATGATTGTCGAGTAAGGAAAACATGATTTAATATAATTAATGGGATGGACGGCATCTAGCTAGGTTAGCCAATTATGCAAGAAACATTGTGTATATGCTGGGTCAGTCTTGGACTGGGATGCAGCTTGGCCTACCATGAGTTGGAGCATGACTGTGACTAATCTACTACCAAAAATTAGATTATGATTTTAATAATATGGATGGGGCATGAGTAGTGTTTGGATTGTTCGGTCATGCAAGAAACGTGGTGTGTATGCTAGGTTAGCCTCGGGCTAGATTGCAGCATGTGTTTGGCCTACCACGGGCTGGAGCATGATTGTAATTAATCCAATACCGAAAAGATAAACATAAAATATGGGAAAGAGAAGCATGCAGGACTAGTCGACCATGTATGAAACATGGTGTATATTTTGGCCTACCATGGGGCTGGAGCATGGTTGTGACTGAGTTCAGTGCCGAAATCAAATTAAGATGATACTATATTTAATAGATGGATATCTAGACTAGTCAACACATGTGAAACATGATATTATGATGTCAGCCATGGGCTAAGATATGATTGCCGGCCATGGGCAAAAATGTGGTGGCCTACCATGGGCTGGAGTGTGAGCAGGTCTAGTCCAGTGTTGGAATGAAAATATAGTTTGGATCAAAATTATGTTAATTAATAAATGATAAGTAATTCCATTGAATTAATGTTGATTAATATTGTTGATTAGTGATATGCGATGTGTATATGATGATATTATTTAATTATCATATTGATGATGTATGAATATGATTATTTTCTTATCGATTATATATATTTATTAAATGATGTTTTATATTCATGCTGGTGTAAGTGTGGAAAATTCTTACTGGGCTGTAAAGCTCACAATCCTTCTTTCTCTTCTCTTTTAGAATTTACAGGATGCTTAGTTTCGATCGGGTTGGGCATGAAGTTCGAGCGATGGAAGTCTTTAGTTAGTTAGTTAATTAGTTATTTTCTGATACCAAACATATGTTTAAATTTTATGAACAAAGATGGATTTGTTTGATTAATAAATATGATTAAAATTTATTAATTCTTTCGGTATTCTTGTGGACTCATTATGTAGGCCTTGCATATTCTTTAGGATTTGCCCTAGAGAGTATGTGGCCATCACGTATCCGATCTAGGTGCTGGGTTCGAGACATGACAACCACTAAGATAGACATGATTCTTGAGTTGATTAACTATTTCATCATAATTTATGAAGTAAAATTTGTGTAGAGGTGGACATATCTGATATTGCAATATTTTCTTCAATGTTGTGGTCAGCAGGAAAAGGATCGACTTGTCATTTTTTATTGGATGATACATTCCATTAATGTGTACAACCTTCAAATTAGTAATTAGATATATATGCCCTTCTTCAATAAGCATACGAAACTTTTGTACAATCTTTTTTCTAATTATATCATGTATATGATTACCCTAACAGACCAACAAATCAAAAAACATAGTATCAATAATTATTGTAAGAAAATTTTAGCAAATGTAAGAGTGAAAAATATTGGAAAATAGGAGAAAAGGTACCTCTTCATCAATAATGAGCATGTCCAAACTTACAAGTTCATTATTGTTCTTTATATTAATTCTAACCTTTATCTTCCAATTATCTCTCTCATTTGTTAACTTATTCAATAAATTGCACTTGCATCTTTAAGTTGATTAAGAACCTGCAATAAATATGCATTAATATATTTAGAAAAAGAATTAAAATAAATATGAAATTGAGATAAAAATATTGGTATATAATTACAGACCTTATATAGTAATTGTAGCTAGTAGATTTGAAAAAATCTTCTTATAGACAATATTCTTTATTGAACAATAATTATTAAAATGCTCACCATTATTTATTAGCACTTTTAAACTATTTTCGCTAGTCACTCTAGATAATGTAACATAAATTTTTATTTATGGCTTCCTCTTCCTCTTCCAATGCCAATAAAATTTTTATGGCCATCATAGTTCTTGCTATGTTCTTTGCTTATGATATGTTTTTTTTTTTCTATTTCAGTATAGAAAATTGAAAAAATATGTAGACATGAAGGACTTAAAATGCATCATTCTCTTTTGTTTAATATTTCATGTAGCACACCTCAGTTTTCTCAGATTTTCTAAATATTTGTTCATGCAAGAATAAATATACATGCTAATTCAAAAATTATTTTGTTGTCACAGCACAAGCAAGATATTATTGTATTGCATTATGTGATGTGGAAACCAAAAGTTGCAATGGATCATGCCATAGCTTGGGATATGAAAAAGGACAATGAGTGGCACCACTTTATGAACTTTGTTGCTGTATATATTAAATATTGATCAATATTTTGGATTAAAAAAATCCATACCACACCTATATTTCACCCATCATTTCCTACTTGATGGTGAGTTATATATATAATTAATGTATTACAAAATGTCAAGTGGACATAAATGAAAAATCTTTAGAGATTTTAAAATAATTGACATATCATAATTATTTTTATCTTTTATTATTCTTTTACTGAAGGCAATTTATCAATTCCCAAAAGGTTTGATGAGATTTGGCTTCATCGATATCTATTCTAGTTAGGATATATAATTAGAAAATATTTATATTGATTTAAGAAATGCTAGCATATTATATGATTTTATCTTTAACAAGATATTTTGTGATTGTATGTTGGCAATTAGCAGCTATCACGTATTTTATTTAGAAAAATAATTGTATAGCTATCTATTTCTATTTGATGATGCAAGCTAATCATTTGGATTTGTGACACAAAATATCAAACCTATCAAAAAATCCAAGAACAACAAGTTGGTAAAAGTAGGAAGAAAAGACATGAAAGAAGAAAAACTATTATTATGCATGTAAAATTAATATAATTATGCATGTTGCTATAGCCTTGCCCTAGTAATTCTTGATATTTTTTGCATAGACTTCAATGTTGCTTGATAGCTACTCAATAAAAGTACTCATGCTGCATCACTAATTAAAGCAAAAATTATCTCAGAAGAAGCCACAACTCAACACCCATGCATGTGCTCACATAATATACAAGCATATATATATATATATATATATATATATATGTTCCATTAATTGGGTTTCTTTCTTGTGTCTTGTAGAGTTGTAAGGATGCGTGATGAATGAATAGGTGAAGAGTGTTGGCTAGGTCTATAGCCATATCCAAACAAACCATTGCCAAGTTGATCACAAACCATTTACAAATAGTTTAGATATTTAAGGCCATATATTTGTAGAAAAAGCTTATATGAATATATAAATATATGCTCTTGTCATTAATTTTATAATCATTATTCATGAATAGTTTATTAAATTTTATATTTTTTTTAAATTTAGAAAATATTGAATAAAACTAATATGTGAGGATCCATGCAAATAAATGCTCAATCTTTTACCACTACTAACCCTACTGTAATTATAGAAAGTTTATGGCTAGACTTAAAATACAACTGGCTCCATCCAATACATGCACTGTTAAACAAATTTGCTTATTAAAAACCCTTAAGATATAATTGGACTCCTTGCTATAGCTGGACTCCATCGATGGAGCTTATGTGGGAATCATCGAGACATTAGCCTGAATCTCTTAAATACACTATATGAAGGAAAAAAAATTTTCATATACTGCTCATTTATCTAAATCATTTCTCTTTTTAGTTTTCTTAATAAACTTAAACTAAATTTTTAACAAAATTAAAATTCAAAATAAGAATAATATCTACATACACATTGAAATCATACTCAAAAGAAAATCTAACAAAGACTCACTTTCTCTCTTAAATATGGTAGAAATTTTAAATCCCATCTTTTACTAAATGCGCTCTCTTCTCTTAAATAATCTCTTTTGTTGAGGATCTTAAATGAAAACACTATTGACTAATTTTTATTAAGAAGATTCTATCTAATCTCTTTTAGTGAAATTCTAGTCCATTAACCAAATTGGTACATCAATAAAGAACTTTCAAGGTGATGATAAGGTAATTATGGCTTTGTGATTAGATCCTAAACCCAAAACAACAAGGACATAAATGATGTATGTAAAGGACTCAATAGATGTGTGTTACTTACATGATTATCAAGGACCATACTTGTTAGTTTATGCCTCTTCTTTGCAACCAAGGGCCAAAGACTTTAATTAAAAATTTATAGAGAGAGAATTTACTTGAGGTGCAAATAGTTTAATTTAAAATAATCTAAACTTAAGTTAATAAACCTTAGCTTAATTAGGCTTGGTCATGATGAATGCTAGCACATTTATAGGCCCCTATCCTATACAATGACAAAACTTTTAGCATATTTATAACCTCTCACTCCAGGAGGATAACTGATCGAGGTGTGCAAAATTAATTCAAGACAGCGAGACCCTTTATTATTAATAACATAATTTAATTGGGCCAAAAAGCCAAGCAATAGCTGAAATCAAGCTCTCGCCTAAAACTTGACTAGTTCGAATCAATTTTGAATTAATTATGACCATAGCCCAAGCACAAAATTCATTTTAACTTAGCATGGTGAGGGTCATGCTTGATCTGGCCTAGTTCTTTCACAAATTATTTTCAATGATTCCTAGTTTTATGAAATTATTAAAAATATTTTGAAAACATAAATTCCACCTAGTTTAGAGGATGAAACAATAATGAACTACTTATATTCTATTTCGGATGCATAAAAATAACACATTTGATGAACCTCTCATAAGGAACAATCAAGACAACTAGATGGTTTGTCGTAGCATGGTGGTAATAAGAAAATGGCAGCTTAATCCTACATTATTGCACCCCCAACCCGAGATCATGAATCAAGGGGTTATGGCAACAACCACAAAATTATGAAGAACCTTCTCCATAAATATACAAGGCATCTCACCAGGAAATTGAATGCATCACAATGGAGATAATTTAAATAACTAAATGTCAAAGTTCATTTAACTAACAAATTCAATTGATAAGTAAAATTTAAAAGTCTTACATCCATTCAACCCCAAATAATAGTCTTATAAAATATAATAATAAATCTAAATCTAAACTATGTTGATAGCTCTATAAGTAATAAATACCTTGGCTGGATATTTTATATGATAATAGAGGATGGAGAGTTAAAATATAATTATTCATTAGTTGGTGTACAAGCATGATCAAATTTCTTTTTCAAAACAAGAATTCAGTAATGCCAGTGTCTTTAAAATACTCATATTCAAAATTACACATTTAATTCAAAAAAAATCATACTCAATAATCCGATTCAAAACAAATTCAAACAACTCATGAATCTTTAACTATGACCACGT
>QRFJ01006629.1:0-17884 GCA_006176705.1 Cocos nucifera
CAATATTTAATCACATCATTGAAATTGATGTGTTCAACCGAAGAAGATGGCCTTAAGTCCATATATGAACCTTGCCACTACAAATCCTTCGGATCATATCACTGGATGAAACTCTACGGCGTTCATAAGATATCTTCCTCAGATATCACCTTCGTTCAAGATGCCATTTCACGTCATTTGCATATTTTTATAATCGAAATAGGCTGCAACGGCAAGTAATGGTCGGATGATTTCAGCATAACACTGCGAAGAAACGATTCCTGATATCAACTGCCTTCGCATTGAACTATAATCTTTTGCCACTAGGTCTTAGCCATTTGAATGTCTCCACATTCCATTTGCACTTAATCTTTCTCTTGAGATCCATTTACATCCCAATTAGGTACTATACTTTTTGGAGGATATCTACTAAGTGCCAGACTTGGTTCGAGTGCATCGAGTCAATTCTGCTGCAATACCTCTACCATTTCTCGATGCAGTCGTATCTGATATCGCCTCTTTTAGGTTTGAATCATCACCAATGAGCACCATTGACCTACGAGGACATTTCTCTACTTCCTCAAATAATACCTAGGTACTTCAGAGGGACAGAAAACTCTTTCCAACATACGAGGCTGGGAGGTAGGTTCTATTGCTCAAACCTATTTGGTTCCTTGGTCCTCAAGCTCTGATACTTATGACTTTCTCATCAAGGCTTGATCTGCTTTCCAATGCGCCTATCTTGAATAAACTATTTTATCAAGAAAGCATGCATGTGACTCACAATCATTTTGTCTTCTGGAATTAGAAATAGTATCCTATTACTCTTTAGGGATATCTATGAATCATCTCTAAAGGACCTAAACTCTAACTTGTCCGCTTGTTGTTTTTACATGTGCCAAAATCACCCAAATTTGAGATGACTCAAGACTGATTTCTTATCGTGCAATATCTCATTACGTGGAGAAACTTTTTTAAGGGAACCTATTCAGTTAAATAAATTGAGTTAACAATGAGTGTCCCAAAGATAAATCAGAGAAGTCTGTTGAGCATTCAATCTTATACGACATATCAAGCTGGTCCAATTTCTCCATTTTAAACCCCATTGAGTGACGTGTTCCTGTAGAGTCCATTATTGGACAATTGCTATTTTCCTTTAAATAGTCTAATAATTCCCGGTCTAGGTATTCACCTCCTCGATCTGATCGAAGAACCTTAATGATTTTCAGTTTATTTTTCTACCTTCATGTCTGAATTCTTTGAACTTTTCAAAAGCTTCAACTTATGATTCTCATAATGATACAACATACCCATACCTAGATAGATCATCGATAAGGTAATGAAGTAGACAAAATTGCCTCTGTCGGCACATCAAATGGGCACAACAATCTGTAAATTACTAGGGCAAGGAATCTGTGCCCTTTCCCATGTCCAACAAAAGGAGTTTAGTCATTTTGCCTTGAAGACAAATTCACAAGTTGGATATGACTCAAAAGTCAATGGACTCAATAGCCCATTTTTCTCCAATTTGTTGATCTTCTATTCTCTATATGACCTAATCTTCAGGTGCCATAGATATCTATCATTTGGACTATCCCTAGGTCATTTGGCATTCACGTTTTGCTCGATAGTTAGAATAGGTACATCAATATGTAGCTGATAAAGACCATTAATAAGGAAAACCATTTGCAATTTTATTTCTTTCATAAAGAATGTTACAATGGTCCTTAAAGAAGGTAATCACATAGCCTTCTAGTGCTAAGCATGAAACAGAAATCAAATTCCTGCTAGCTGCAGGCACATAATAACAGTCTTTCAAAACTAAGTCTAAACCAGATGGTAATCGAAGAGGGATATGTTTCCACGGCTACTGCAGCAACTCTTGCTCCATTACCGACGCATAGGATCATGTCTCCATCCCTCAGCCTCCTGCTATCCTCAAGACCCTGCATGGAAGTGCACAGATGAGCACTAGAACCAGAGTCAAGCACCCAACTGGATGCAGAAGAAATCGTAAGGTTAGACTCAATAACGAGCATACCTCCAGAAGGACCTTCCTTCTTGTTCTTCAGGGTGGCCAGGTAAGTAGGGCAGTTCCTGCTTCCAATGGCCGTCGCTGTTGCAATGGAAATACTTTCCTTTGACATCGGCCTTTTTCTTCGGCTCTGCCTTCTTCTTCTTTGCTCCTTCCACCTTTTGCTTTTTCACAGACTTCTTTTTCTTTCCATAAGACTTTCTTTTGGAAGAAGTCCATTCCATAGCAAGAACTGAGCCTTTAGAACCTTTCATAGAAAGCTCAGCGGTGACCAGCATATTCATTAATTCGGCCAAGGAATTTTGAAGTTTATGCATGTGGTAATTCATGATGAATTGCCCATATGCATCAGTCAAGGATTGCAGAATAATATCATTCTGCAGGATCCAAGTCTAACTTCACACCGAGCTTCTCAAGCTCTTCCATGTCCTTGATCATTCATCAGACAGTGATCTTGGACTGACTGCCCATCATGCATCTTAGCCTTAAAAAGTCATTTCGTGACTTGATATTTGGCTGCGCGACTCTGTTCACCAAACATCTCCTGTAGGTGAGCCAACATTTGGCGAGCAGTCCCGATATCTTCATGTTGGCGCTGGAGCTCATCAGACATCGAGCCCAACATGTAATATCTGGCCTTATTATCTTCGTCTATCCATTTTTCCAGAGATGCTCTCTGTTCAATGGATGGACGGGCTGGTAAGGTGGGAGGGTCCTGGTCCAGTACATGGGTTAACTTCTCGGAACCCAAAACTATTTTGTAGTTCCTGAGCCAATCTTTATAATTGGGTCCAGTCAGTCTATGTGTGTCCAGGATACGTGCCAATGGGTTGGACGCAGACATTTTTCTGTAGAGAGTCAAAGATTCTAGTTAGATACTGTAATTATGACTTGACCAATTTATTTAGGAATTTTATTTTTAAACAAATTAGCTCCCACTATTTTCTCGGATCCCTACACTCCCTCTGTAGAGATGCAAAAATCTCCATGATTAATGATTTCTAGTGGGTGGTGCGGTCTCACCAACTGACTCATCACCTCACCTAACAGTTATTGGTGATGGGTTAGCCAATGAGTGAACAACTCTTGTTCAATGATTCTCTAATCATGGTGCACCCAAACTTGGTCTCTAATTCATGAATCTCACCGTATCCGAAATATTGATCCACTCCTTAGTTAAGTCAGACCCACCATTTGCATAGACTGGATTCCTAATTGAGTCTCTCACCGTATCCAAAATATTGAGCCCAACTCATCCTCCAGCCCATAGCATCCAATGCCTAATAGACATGGTTGCATCTTTCCGGTGCAACTGAGCCACTGTATCCAGCCGAGAACAATCAACCCCGGGAAGGGCCCGCACATCTACAATGGTGGAAGACCTCAGACTTAATCTTTTCTTAGGGAGAATTGATTCAGGTCTCATTAAACTAGACTTGTCATAGTCATAACAATTATGACTAACCTAGTGGCATGGGTTAGCTCGGATTATTGACCACCTCAGATCAGAACTGTGTCAACAGATATGGCCAGGTAAGTGAGACCGGTGGAAGGAATATGCCATTAACTCGTACAAGAATGCATTCAGGTCGAGTAGCTTCCAATTAAAAACCAGTCGGTCGTATGTGCCAAACTTACCTTAGACACCAAATTATTGAGCCAGAACCAATTGGGTTAGCCTACAATCCAGACTCTAACCTCTGAGCCTAATTAGGTCTTGCTTGATCGTGACTCGATCTTGACCCAGACTTAATCCTATTAGGCTGGTCAATTTAAGCATTGTTGATCCCATCTAACCAACTCTTGATTCGGTTTGATCAACCGCTTAGACCTAATTGAGCTACCCAAGCCCGAACCCAGTATTATGAATATGTCTTAGATCTAAAATTCTCAATTTTAGACCTAATTAATATTTCATAATCTTAATTTTTAATTAAGTAGGGTTCATAAACAAAATATGCACAATAAATCCTAGGGTTTCAGGATCTAGGGATTTTGCAGAAAGTAAGTTTTGGATTTCTGATTAAGGACGAACACGCAGCACCCCTACACATCATAAGAACACCCCATCGAATGGAAAGAGAGGGCCTTTAAACCCTTCTTCATTCTTATGACCGGACGGCCAAGAGGAACGCCTTAATCAGGAACATGCAATAATACAAAATAGTTTTAGATCTATATCATATATCTCATATACAAATTAGATCTAATCATGGCATATTTTGCATACATCTCATGTATCGAATCATGCATATTTTTAGATCTAAATTATCTCATAATAATCTAAAAAATTAGATTTAAATTGATCTAATCAAAATAAATTCTAATCTAGATAATTATGTAGAACTATTCTACAACTAGTCTAGACATGCATCAATCATATCTCATATGATATTTAAAATTAAATAATTTTTATTTACTATTTTTTAGATGTTATTATAACCATTATAATATCAAAAAATAGTAAATAAATAGATCTAAAATATGATTTAATCAAATTAAATTGAAAACATGCAAGACTATTCTATAGAACTATTCTATTTTAGAACTAGTCATGCATATTTTCTAATCTTAGATCCAAATCATTTAATTTTAATTTTTTCTGATTTTAGATCTGATCACATCTCATGTGACATCTAAAATCACTTATTTTTTAATTAAAATAAATTTAAAATTAGATCTAAATACTTTTAGAACCTTGGCTCTGATACCAGTTGAAGGAAAATCCTGATTTTCCGGACCAGGTTCGTTCAGATCTGATCAGATCAAGAGATATATTTCAAAATTTTTTCTCTTTGATCCTAATCAGATCTTGAGATATTTTAGATCTAATTATTATTATTTTAAAAATTAAAATAAAATAAGATAAATTAAATCAAATTTAATTTACCTTGATGTGGGTAATCCTATTATCCGTTGATGATCCTGTAAGCAGCGGAAGGTTCTGGATCTAGCCACGCAAGTGCCTGGCCTCTACCGGATATCCACTCAGGCTGGATCTGGAGATCCTCTTCTTCTCTATCACATCTCCAAAAATTAGATCTGGATCTGATCTGGAGGATCTTCAAAACTCCTTTTGAAGATCAGCAGTCGTCCTTTGCAGCAGCGCAGCCTTCTAGCTTTCAGTCGCCTTTCTTTGATCTGGATTGCACCAACCAAAAATCCAAAACTCCTTTTGGACGTGGAGAGGAGAGGGAGAAGGTGGTTTGGCATGGAGGAGGAGAGGAGAAAAGGCCTTGGGGCATGGAGATCTTAATTTCCAAACTTCTAATCTAATTTGAGTTGGGCGCAGGGTCTTATTTATAGACTGTCTGTGATCCAACTTCTCTTCTTCCCAACCAATCACAACCCTTTGTGAAATCAGATCTAAATCTGATTGGTGGGAATAGAGTCCCCTGGATTCCTCCTTAGAGGGTGCCTAAGACCAGTCAAAGTTGGTTCTTAGGAGAACTCTAATTGGAAATCCAAAAAGGAGATGGAGTCCCTGTCCAACAGGGACTCCTAGGCGCCTCCAACTTGGGCACACGCCAAGGGTGGCATGCGCCCTCCTCCTTGCCAGGTTCTGGCAGGGGGACAAGGCCCCCACCAGCTCTCCAATAGGTGCATGACATGTGGTCAAAAGTCAAAGTGTCAATGGTCAACATTTGACCAGTCAAAGGTAGACTTTTGACCAAAGTCAAAGAACAAGAAATGGCAGGTGACCAAAAATGGTAGGTAATGTCTTACAAAATAAGACAACCTTTTCTGACTTGGACAACCTCCAGTCAGACCATATGAAGGCCTCTGATTGAGCACAAACTCCTTTGGCTCAGTCAGGACAACTTATTTATGATAGTAAAAGAAGAACGTTAGGTTCAATCGAGTGCTAGCACGATTTTCTTGAACCTAATTGAATCTCATTCAGATCAATTGAACTGGATCAGTTCAATTGATGATCACCAGATTCAAACCCTTATTTGTGTGACCCAGTTAGGTTCAGTTCTGTATGGTAATGGGATATGTCATGATCTCTATCATCGACATCATCGAAACTCCTTTCGATGGATCAGAACTCTTCTGATTCGAACAGCTAGAATGATCGATCATCTAAATCATTCTAATTGCTCCCAAAATCCACCAGTGACACCTAGCAGTATATGGTGGCAACCCATCAGAGCTGAATGCGAACCTCTTGGTGCAGCTACCTGTGTGATTAAGTTCTTCTATCTTGAGCCCCGATCAGATTAGGGTTAAGGTGAACTCGTCAAACCCTAGTTTCTATCATATGATGTAATCATTCGATTCGAGTCCGATGTGAAAATCTAAATAGAAACTCTTTCTATTATTTCACTCTGCCATGGCCATGGGCTTCTAGACTTGATTCTCATGATCATCATAGGGCTGCTCCTCTACCACCGAGGTAGATAGATTCCATCTTGATGCAATCCAGTTCCTACAATGAACATGCTATAGCCAACATACACCTCAGGGTTCCATATGGCTAGGAGACCGAGTAATGGTGTAGTCAAACTATAACACCCTCAAGGTGAACTGCCGATGCATCTCAGGTCAAAGAACCAGACACACTACTGCAGCATCGAGTCAGTCATTGACGAGAAGGTAGACTCCCTAATGACTACTCGAGGTGGTCACGCTCAGTGCCCTCGTTCTCTAACGAGTACCTGTACTCTCGCTCTGGTGTCTCCACACCGTAGACTCAAGACTCATCTACTAAAGAGAAGCGATTGTACACCAACCTTCTGGATCAATCACCATCCTCGTGATGATCCTATGGTCGGGAGCATTTTATGAGTTAATAATGATTATTCATGTCTTAAATTTTCAACTCTTGAAAATATGAATTATCATTACCATTAACTCAAAGGATGTATCACAGACACTTAATACACATATGTGATAGAAAATAACCCATTTTATTGATGTTAGTCAAAATTATAATTTTGCCCTTAGAAGTGTATTACAAGTGTCAACCAATTCTGGCTTCTAGGGCATATATATCTAACAGAATGCTCAGCAATACTTCAAAATAAATTACCATAGAAGCTAAAAGACCCAGGTAGTTTTACTATCCTCTGTGTTGGGGATAAACCCCGCTCCCATCGAAGTCTAGTTCGATGCTCAGCCTAATGCAACCAGTAGCCGCAGAAGAGCTTCAGCAGACGGGCTTTAGCCAAACCCCCAGCGACCGAGCTTCTTCTAACCTATTCAGTCGGTCGAACTACTTAGCTGTCGAGCTCCTTCGGACTCCGTAGCCGTCGAGCTTCTTCGAATCCGTTCGACCAACCGAACTACTTAGCCATCGAGCTCCTTCAGACTCCCCAACCATCGAGCTCCTTCGAACTCCCAGCGTCAGGATCGAACCCCTTCAGCCGACCGAGCTACTTAGCGGCTGAGCTCCTTGGACTCCCAGCAGCCAGGCTCTAGCCAAACTCAACTGCCGAGCTTTAGTTAGACTCCCGTAAGAGCCAAACTCTCTCCGCATCATTACAGCCAGGCGCCTGCGAGAGCCAAACTCCCTCCAAGCTTCCTCTTTGGCCGAATTTCTTTGGGAGCTGGACTCATCCCAGACACCCTTCGGACGGACTTCTTCGGGAGCTGGACTCACCCCAGACACCCTTCGGACGAACTTCTTCAGGAGTCGGGCTCCTCCCTGACACTCCCTTCGACCGACCGAGCTTCTACCGAACTCCCCAGGGGTCGAGCCTTAGCTGCGTACCTCCAGCCAGACACCTACGGGAGCCAAACTGTTTCCAAGCTTCGTCATCAGGAGTCCGAACTCCTCCAAAATGGGCACACGACGAAGGCCTTCAATCCTTCATTCGGCTAGCTCTACAGCCATCACCATCAGTCCGCCGCAAGCGATAGCAACCCACTATCAGGCGAAGATGGCTGTCACCATCAACCCACCGCAGATGGCACCTTTCTGTGAGACTGACTCTACCGAATCTCGAGCGGCCCGCCAGCACGCGGCTGCAGCTGTCACCATCAAGCTCCGCTATAAAAAAGACCCTCCAGATATGCTAATCTCTCTGATCTCTAAGCTCTCCTCTTCTTCTCCAAGCTTCAGAACTCATTCTCGAGCACTCCATTCCTGTTGGCCAGAGCTGACTTGATCGTCGGAGGGTCCTACCGGAGCCACCCCCCACTGGCTCTGGAAGGGACTTTGTTTTGCAAGTCTCCGATGGCGACCTCATCAGCCTCCACTCCAGCAGACTTCAGCGACGATCAGATTTTGCATCAACAGATTGGCGCTAGAAGGAGGGACCGACGACGATATCTCTCTTAAAGGAAGCTGAGATTCCCTTATTCTTAAAGGAGTGCTCAGCGACGATTTCTCTCTTCCCACTCTAGAGATCTCTCTTCTTCCTCTTTCAAATTTCTTTCCAAAAAAAAGATGCCCCCTAGAAGAGCCTCGACCCGATGATCAGCAGCCTCTACAGCTCGATCCCATTCGGATTCGTCCGCTCCCGCTCCAGCCCCGACGACCCAGGCTCACTCTGTTGCTATGATGGACGCGGAGCAATTCAATCTGCTTGTCCAGCAGGTTCGTGGTCTCATAGAGGCAGTGCAGGTGGTGCAGGCTATGCACCAGCAGGCCTCAGTACCAACTCAACCGATGCGGAATTCTCCAGAGCCATATGGTCTAGTCCAGGGGTGACCGACATGGGCTGCCCGACCTCCAATCCCCAGAAGAGAAAGGCAATGGAGGAAGAACCCTTGCTCGGACCACGGCTCGACCTAGGGTGAAGCTTCACACCCATTCGGCAAGAAGACCTTGGAGATCAGAGATCACGAAGATCTCCTAGATCAAAGGCTCTTAGAAATGAGCTGACGAATCGAAGAACTCCATCACACTCCCTCCTCATGCGGTAATGACATCTGCACTGACCCTCCTTTTTTGCAAAAAATCATGCAGAAACCGATCCCGTCGAACTTCAAGCTCCAGCAGTTCGAGAGCTATGATGGGACCATCGATTCGGTCGACCACTTGGAAGCCTTTCAGACAATGATGCTGCTCCATGGTGCGTCAGGTGCTATCCTATGTTGGGCTTTCCCCTCTACCCTTAAAGGGATCGTCAGGAACTGGTACTCGATGCTCAAACCGAGTACCATCTTATCGTTTGACCAAATGAGTCAACAGTTCGTGGCCCACTTTATCAGTAGTCGGCATCCACGCCAAGGTTCGGATTCCTTAATGGCCATCAGGCAGAAGGAGGGGGAACCCATCCGAGCATACGTCACCCGATTTAGTACTGCTGCACTAGAGGTTTGGGACTTGGACCAGTCAATCGCCATGGCCACTCTCAAGGGCGTCCTTCAGAAGAACGACCTACTGTTCTCCCTGGAAAAAAAGTATCCCAGGGACTTTGCCGACATGCTGGCTCGGATCGAAAGTTATGTCCGAGCAGAAGAGGCCTTCGAGGCTAAGGACGACGAAGCCAACGGCAAGCGGCGAATTGACGGACCAGGCAGGCCCATCGAAGAAAGAAAGCAGACTAAAGCTCGGCCGCATTCCTGGACTCCCCCTAGTCGCAGGCGAGCCCGAACTCCCCCTCAAGCTCGGAGGTGGAGAAGCCCTGATGGTAGGGCACGCCGAGGTTCCCCACAGCATCGAAGTTCTCCCCGATGATGATGATTTCACAACTACGCCCCCCTTAACGCCCCGAACACTCAAGTACTGATGGAGATCCAGGAGCGACTTCCAAGATCGAAGAGAATGCGTTCCCATCCTAGCAAGCGCAATCCCAATAAGTTCTGCCTTTACCATCGTGACCACGGTCATGACACTGAGGAGTACATCCAACTTCAGGACGAGATCGAAGAGCTCGTCAGGTGAGGCAGACTTAGCCGATTTCTGTGAAAGCGGCCTGAGGAGAAGGAAGATCGATCGAGAGCATTACTGTCAGGTGGGGAAAACCAATAAGAAGATCGACTGCCCCTTTGCATCATCAATACTATCTTAGGGGGACCTCAGCAAGGAGAGACCAGCGGATTCAGAGGATCGATGAAGAGGCGGAGGATCGTGGAGCCCGTGGCCTTCACCGAGGAGAACGGTCAGGGAATCCAATTTTTGCACAATGATGCGGTTGTAATTTCTTTGAATATTGCTGACTACGATGTACGCCATATTTTGGTAGATAATGAAAGCTCGGTCGATGTGTTGTTTTACGATGTCTTCTTAAAAATGTCCCTGCCCGACGACTGCTTGGGGCCGATGAATTCCCTGCTGGTAGGGTTTGCTGGTAATGTCATACCAGTCGAAGGCATAATAACATTGACCGTAGCGGTAGGGCAATGCCCGAAGCAGGCCAAAGCATGGGTCGACTTCCTAGTCGTAAGGACCCCATCCGCCTATAACGCGATCCTTGGCCGACCTAGTCTAAATGCACTCCAGGTGGTAGTGTCAATCTATTATTTGAAGATGAAGTTTTCGACGAGTCACGGAGTTGGAGAAGTCAGAGGAGACCAGACTCTGGCAAGGTACTACTACTCGATCGTCCTGCATAAGGGAGATTAGTCCGACCCTTATCTTGTTGATGAATTGGACGTCCACGATGATCTCACTAAGGAGCGAGGCGAGCCCACGGAGGACCTCATCTCTATGCCCTTGAGTGACGAAAACTTGGGGCACGTGGTGCAGATCGGCTCCTACTTGGCGGCCGAGGTTCGGAAGCAGCTCGTCGCTTTCCTCAGAAGAAATGCGGACGTCTTCGCCTAGACCCCAGTGGATATGCCGAGGATCGATGCCGAGGTCATGGAACATCGGCTGGCCGTCGATCCGAGGCATCGACTGATAAGAAAAAAGCTGCGCCACCATGCCCCAAAGAGGCAGAAAGCAATCGTCGAAGAAGTAGACAAGCTCCTCAAAGTCGGAGTCATCCAGGAGGTTAACTATCCGACCTGGGTCTCGAACGTGGTTCTCATCAAGAAAGTGAATAACAAGTGGAGGATGTGCGTCGACTTCAAGAAGCTGAACAAGGCCTGCTCGAAGGACAGCTACCCCCTACCCAGGATCGACCAGCTGATAGATGCAACCTTAGGCCATGAGCTCCTCACCTTCATGGATACCTTTTCTGGTTACAACCAGATACGCATGGCGCTCGAGGATGAAGAGAAGACCGCCTTCATTACTGACCGAGGTCTTTATTGCTATAGGGTCATGCCTTTTGGACTCAAGAATGCAGGGGCAACATACCAGCATTTGATTAATAAGGTCTTCAAGGAGCAGATCGGCCGCAACATGGAGGTGTACGTAGATGATATGCTCGTCAAAAGCCGAGCTTCAACAGACCACCTGGCCGACCTTGAAGAGACCTTCGGTGCACTCAGGAAGCACAAGATGAAGCTGAATTCGATCAAATGCGCCTTTGGTGTGACCTCCGAAAAATTTCTCGGGTTCATGGTGTTGAGATGCGGAATCGAGGCAAACACCCAGAAAATTTGAGCCATTCGAAAAATGACCATTCCAAAGACGATCAAGAAAGTTCAGCGCCTGGTCGGAAATGTGGCATCCCTAAATCGCTTCATCTCAAGATTGGTCGAACGATGCATGCCCTTCTTCGAGGTTCTCAAGCAATCGAAGGACTTCTGCTGGACGGCGGAGTGCCAACAGGCATTCAAGGAGCTCAAAAACTACCTCGGTATGCCCCCACTGCTGGCAAAGCCTGAACCCGGGGAAGAATTATTCCTATATCTAGCTATCTCTCCGGTGGCCCTGGCGACAGTCCTGGTCAGGGAAGAAGCAAAGATGCAGCGACCGATCTACTACGTGAGCCGAGTCCTAAGGGATGCGAAAACCAGGTACTCCAGGAAAAACTAACTTACTGTCTTCTAATTGCTGCCAGGAGGCTTCGACCTTACTTTCAGGAGCACACCATAACGTTCCTCACGGACCAACCAATAAAAGCAGTTCTCCACCGAGCAGACGCTTCCAGAAGAATCGCAAAATGGGCAATCAAGCTTATAGAGTTTGACATCAACTATCGGCCCAGGCCATCGATCAAGGCCCAAATACTGATGGATTTTGTGTTAGAATGCACCATTCCAGTTGAAGCTGAGCTTGAATCGAGCGGGACCGACACTAGAGCAAGGCCGAACTTCGACGAAGCCAAGCTGTCGCAGCCAAACCTCCCTGAAGAGAGCGTTGACCTCCCTGAAGGTTTTTGGGCTCTGCACATGGATGGTTCGTCCAACTCCGCTGGAGCTGGTGCGGGGCTAGTCTTGGTCAGCCCCAAAGGAGTCATCGTCGAGTACGCGCTATGCTTCGAGTTCCTTGTGACCAACAATAGGGCCGAATATGAAGCGCTGATCATCGGATTAAAAGATAGCAAGAAAATTAAAAGTAGATCGACTTCAAGTCTACAGCGATTCCCAGCTGGTGGTTGGTCAAGTTGGCAGCGGCTACGAGGCATGGGAGGAAAGCATGGTGAGGTACCTTGGGAAAGTGAAGAATTTGATCCCGGCCTTCGACAGTTTCAGCATTCAGCACATCCCGAGGGCAGAAAATGCAAGAGCCGATCTTCTCTCCAAGTTGGCCGCTTCAACGTTGGCCGAACTGCCCAAAGAAGTATTTTTGGAAACTTTGAAGTGCCCGACCATAGAGGAATCTCAAGCCATCCTGTAGACGAAATTCGAGCCCAACTGGATCGACCCATTGATCGCCTACCTTCAAGAGGGGGTCCTTCTCCGCGATCGAAAGGAAGCTCGAAAGCTTAGGAATCAGGCCTCTCGCTACGTCTTATACGAAGGCAGGTTGTATAAGAGATCATACTCCCTCCCGTTGCTAAGATGTCTCCGACCTTCAGAGGCCGACCTCGCGCTATGGGATGTGCACGAAGGACTCTGCGGAAGTCACATAGGAGTCAGGTCCCTATCGCAAAAACTACTCCAATAGGGGTACTACTGGCCGATCTTATTTCATGATTCCATGGAATATATATAGAGGTGCGACCACTGTCAGAAGAACGCCAGCGTGCAGAGGCAGCCGGCATCCGAACTCACTCCGCTCAGCTCATCCTGGCCGTTTGCGCAGTGGGAAATGGATATAATCGACCCCTTCCCAACGGCATCTGGGCAGTGGAAGTTCCTCCTGGTCGCGATCGACTACTTCACCAAGTGGGTCGAAGCCGAACCACTCGTGAAGATTACCGAGGTCAAGGTGTAGGACTTCATCTGAAAGTCACTAGTCTGTCGGATCGGCCTGCCCTGAACTCTCATAACCGACAATGGGCGACAGTTCACTGGGGCAAGGTTCGCCGAGTTCTGTGAAGGACTAAACATCTTCCACCGTTTTACATTGGTGGCTCACCCACAGGCCAATGGGGAAGCTGAGATAACCAATCGGACTCTGCTGTAAGGAATCAAAGCGAGACTCAATAGGGCAAAAGGGGCTTGGGTGGATGAACTCTACCATGTCCTCTGGGCATACCGAACTACTCAGAGGGTGCCAACTAGAGAAACACCCTTCGCCTTGGCCTTCGGTACTGAGGCAGTTATCCCAATTGAGCTTAAGCTTCCGTCTGCATGAGTCTTGGGCTTCAACGAGCGGCACAACCCTTAGGACCTCAGAGTCAACCTCGACCTTCTGGAAGAAAAGAGGGAGGAAGTTCGCGTCCGGATGGCAGCCTACAAATAGATGGTGGCTTAGTACTACAACTCCAGGGTTAAAAATAAGACGTTCAGAGTGGGGGACTTAGTGCTCCGACGAGCCGCTGTCGCTCAGCCTCAGAGTCAAGGGAAGCTCGCCCCAAACTGGGAAGATCCGTATGAGGTGACGGAGGTCATCCGACCTGGAACTTATTGTCTGAAGGAACTCGGAGGGATAATGCTTCCCCGACCGTGGAACTCAGAAAATCTAAGGATGTATTATCAGTAGACTTCCTTTAAAAACTCCTTTGCTCTGCATTATTGATTTTTGGTACAAGGATTACGTGATGGCAGGAAAGAAATGAGCAAAAGTAGTCAGTAAGGAACAGGAGGAGAACCTCATCCTAATGCGAGCAGGTCAAAGACCTCTAAACCTCGACTGTAGGAGACAAGATCTCCTCCGGGTCAACATCGATCGTGGGAAATAAGATCTTCTCAAAGTTAAAGGCCTCGTTCACCTTAGACAAGATGGGGGGAGAGGCTCGAACGACGGTCCGCATGTGCCCCCATAGTTCGTTAGGAACAGAAGGAGGACCTCATCCTAACGTGAGCAAAGTCGAAGGCCTCGTTCACCTTAGACGAGACAGGGGGAGATGGACGACGGTCCAAATGTGCCCCACAGCCCGTTAGGAATAGGAGGAGGACCTCGTCCTAATGCGAGCAAAGTCGAAGGCCTCATTCACAAAGGATGAGATGGGGGAGAGCACGGACGACGGTCCGTATGTGCCCCCACAGTCCGTTAGGAATAAGAGGAGGACCTCATCCTAATGCGAGCAAAGTCGAAGGTCTCATTCACCTTAGACAGATAGGGGCAGATGGATGACGGTCCGAATGTGCCCCCACAGTCCGTTAGGAACAAGAGGAGGACCTCATCCTAACGCGAGCAAAGTCGAAGGCCTCATTCACAAAGATGAGATGGGGGGAGAGCACGGATGATGGTCCGTATGTGCCCCCACAGTCTGTTAGAACAGGAGGAGGACCTCGTCCTAATGCGAGCAAAGTCGAAGGCCTCGTTCACCTTACGAGACGAAGGGAGACGACGATGGTCCGAGTGTGCCCCCACAGCCCGTTAGGAATAGGAGGAAAACCTCATCCTAATGCGAGCAAAGTCGAAACCTCATTCACAAAGGATGAATGGGGGGAGAGGCGCGGACAATGGTCCATATGTGCCCCCACAGCCCATTAGGAAAAGGAGGACCTCGTCCTAACGCGAGCAAAGTCGAAGTTAGGAACAGGAGGAGAACTTCGTCCTAACACGAGCGCCCCATCAACCTCGGCCAAAGGAGATAAGATCTCCCCCGAGCGATCGGGGCAACCTCAGCTGGAGAGCTTCAACTTCAACCTCGGTCAAATAAGGTCTCCCCGAGCGATCGGGCCAACCTCGGCTTGAGAGCTTCAACTTCGACCTCGACTAGAGATAGGATCTCTCCCGAACGACCATGTCAACCTCAGTTGGAGAGCTTCAACTTTGACCTCGACTAGAGATAGGATCTCTTCTGAGCGACCATGTCAACCTCAATTGGAGAGCTTCAACTTCCACCTCGGCTAGAGATAAGATCAGAGACAATCTCGTCCTGAGATCAAATCTTTTCCAAGCATCCGCATCGACCTCGGCTGTAGGAGACAATGTCACCTCCGAGGAGCTCAACCTCCGACTTCGATCGTAGTGGACGAAGCCTTCCTCAACCTCGGTTGGAGATGGAATCTTCTTTGGGCTTCAACTTCGATATCAACTTTAGCTGGAGATGAGATCTCCCCCGAGCTTTGATCTAGACCAGCACAAAGATCAGAGGAAGACTTCGGCAGTCATCTTTTCTGCACTCCCTTTCTTCAATTTTCGAACTTGGGAGTGGGGGGGCTAGTGTTAGGGATAAACCTTGCTTCCACTGAAGTCTAGTTCGATGCTCAGTCTAATGCAACTAGTAGCCGCAGAAGAGCTTCAGCAGACGGGCTTTAGCCGAACCTCCAGCGGCCGAGCTTCTTCTAACCCATTCAGCTGGCCGAACTACTTAGCTGTCAAGCTCCTTCAGACTCCTCAGCCGTCGAGCTTCTTCGAACCCGTTCGGCCGATCGAACTACTTAGCAATCGAGCTCCTTCAGACTCCCCAACCATCGAGCTCCTTCAGACTCCCAGCATTAGGACCGAACCCCTTCAGCCGGTCGAGCTACTTAGTGGCCGAGCTCCTTGGACTCCCAACAGCTGGGCTCTAGCCGAACTCAACCGTCGAGCTTCAGTCAGACTCTCGTAAGAGCCAAACTATCTCCGCATCATTACAGCCAAGCGCCTACGGGAGCCAAACTCCCTCCAAGCTTCCTCTCCGGCTGAATTTCTTTGGGAGCTGGATTCATCCCAGACACCCTTCGGATGGACTTCTTTGGAAGCTGGACTCATCCAATACCTTCAACGGACTTCTTTCGGGAGCTAGACTCACCCAGACACCCTTCGGACGAACTTTCAAGAGTCGAACTTCGACCCCTTCTTCCGTGTAGCAATCACCTACCATCGAATCATTGATTCGATCGAGCTCCTACCGAACTCCCCAGCGATCGAGCCTTAGCCGCATACCTCCAGCTAGACGCCTACGAGAGCGAACTTTTCTTAAGCTTCCTCTTCAGGAGTCCGAACTCCTTCCGAAAATTGGACACACGATTGAAGGCTTTCAACCTTCATTCGGTTGCTCTGCAGCCATCACCATCAGTCCACCGTAGCGATAGCGATCCGCTATCAAGCGCGGGCTGTCACCATCAACCCACATAGATGGCATCTTTCATGAGACTGACTCCACTGAACCTTCGAGCGGCCCGCAGCACGCGGCGTGCAAGCTGTCACCAATCAAGATCTGCTATAAAAAGCGACCTCCAGATACGCTAATCTCTCTTGTGATCTCTAGCTCCATTCTTCTTCTCCAAGCTTGAAACTCATTTCCGAGACTCCATTCTATTGGCCAGAGCTGACTTTGATCGTCGAGGTCCTGTCGAAGCCACCTGAAGGAAATCCTGATTTCCCGATCCAGGTCCTTCGTCAGATCTGATTGATCAAGAGATATATTTTAAAAATTTTCTCTTGATCTCAATCAGGTATCTTGATATGTTTCAGATCTGATTCTTTATTTAATATAAAATAAAACAATAAATTGAAATCAAATTCAATTTACCTGATTTGGTATCCAATTATCATGTAATGATCCTGATTGCAGGGAAAGGTTCTGGATCTTTAGCACGCAAGCGCCTGGCCTCTAATCGGTAATCACTTGGGTTGGATCGTGGAGAACCTTCTTCTTCTCTATCACACCTCAAAATCAGACTGGAGTCTGATCTTTGGAGGATCTTCAAAAACTCTTTTGATAGTCTGCAGTCGTTTCCTTTGTGCGAGCAGCGCCAGCTTCTTGCTTTTGATCGCCTTTCCTTTGATCTGAAATCGTCACCAAAACTAAGTCCAAAACACTTTTGGATGTGGAGAGCAAGGGGAGAGAGTAGTATGGCATGGAGAAGGAGGGGAGAGGCAGCCTTGGGCGTGGGGAAATCTCTATTGAATTCACTTAGGATTTTAGGGGTGGGCGCAGGGTTCTTATTTATAGACCTTTGTGATTCCAACTCCTCTTCCTCTCAACCAATCAAATCCTTTGTGAAATCAGATCTAACTGATTTGGTGAAAAGAGACCGATCCCGCGCAGAGCTGGGTGGTGTGGGATAGTGGGCGCTTGTGTCGTGTGTGGGTGATGCTCGGGGGTGTGGCGTAGGGAGTTGGGCGTGGCCTAAGGACCAGTCAAACTGGATTCTTAGTTAGACTCTGATTGGAATTCCTAAAGGGAGGTGGAGTCCTTGTCCAACAAGACTCCAGGCGCCTCCTACTTGGGTACGCCACCCTTGGCGTGCGCCCTTTCTCCTTGCAGGTTCTGGCATGGGGACAAGGCCCCCACCAGCTCTCCAATAGGTGCCATGACATGTGGTTCAAAAGTCAAGGGTCAATGGTCAACGTTTGACAAGTCAAAGGTAGACTTTTTGACCAAGTCAGTCAAAGAACAAGAATGGCAGGTGACCAAAAATGGCAGTAATTCTTACAGAATAAGACAACCTTATTCTTGACTTGACCAACCTTTCAGTCAGTCCATATGAAGGGCTCGATTGAGCACAAAACTCCTTTGGGCTCAGTCAGGACAACTTATTTGTTGTTAGTAAAGAAGAACGTTAGGTTCAATCGAGTGTTAGCCGATTATCTCTCTC
>QRFJ01006630.1:0-23305 GCA_006176705.1 Cocos nucifera
ATGTCTTTTGAAAAGAAGAAGAAGTCCATGAAAAAATAGAAGGTGGATGGTGGGAAGAAGAAGAAGGCAGAGCTGAAGAAGAAGTCCAACAAAGAAAAATATTTTCATTACAACGCTGACGGTCATTGGAAGCAGAACTATCCTTTGTACTTGGCCAGTCTAAAGAATAAGGAGGCAAGACCTTCTGGAGGTATGCTCGTTATAGAATCTAACCTTACGATTTCTTTTGCATTTAGTTGGATGCTTGACTCTGGTTCTAGTGCTCCTTTATGCACTTCTATGTCGGGTCTTGAGGATAGCAGGAGGCTAAGGGATGGTGAGATGATCTTATATGTCGAAAATAGAGCAAGAGTTGCTGCTATAGCCATTGGAACCTACCATTTAAAATTACAGTCAAGATTAGATTTAGTTCTTAGGGATTATTTTTATGTGTCTGCAGTAAGCAAGAATTTGATTTCTATTTAATGTTTAGCATAAGAAGGCTATGTAATTAGTTTTCTTAAGGACCATTGTAATATTCTTTAGGAAAGAAATAAAATTGTAAGTGGTTTCCTTATAAATGGTCTCTACTAGTTACGTATTGATGTTTCTATTTTTAATATCGAATAAAATGTGAATGCCATAGGATCAAAGCGACCTAGGGATAGTCTAAATGATAGGTATCTTTGGCATCTTAGGCTAGGTCATATAGCTGAAGATAGGATTAACAAATTGATGAAATCAGGGCTATTGAGTCCATTGACTTTCAAGTCATATCCGATTTATGAATCATACCTTCATGACAACATGACCAAGCTCCCTTTTGTAGGACATGGGGAAAGGGCCACAGACCTACTTGCCCTAGTACAAACTGATGTATGCGGCCCATTTGATGTACCAACCAGGGGCAATTATGTCTACTTCATCACCTTTATCAATGATTTATCTCAGTATGGATATGTCTATTTGATGCGACACAAGTCTGAAGCTTTTGAAAAGTTCAAGAAATTTAGACTCAAAGTAGAAAAGCAAATAGGAAAACTCATTAAGGTTCTTCGATCAAATCAAGGAGGCGAATATCTTAGCTGAGAATTCTTAGACTATCTTAAGGACAATGGCATAGTCTCTCAATGGACTCCACCTGGAACGTCTCAACTCAAAGGAGTTTTAGAACGGAGAAATCGGATCCTATTAGATATGGTTCGATCCATGATGAGCTTCACAAATCTTCCTTAGTTTCTTTAGGGATATAGTCTGATGACTACTATATATTTACTGAATAGGATTTTTTCTAAAACCGTTTCTACCACACCATAGAGATATGGTATAGTAAGAAACCAAGTCTGAGTCATCTCAGAATTTGGGGTTGTCCGACCCATGTCAAGAGACAATAGATGGACAAATTAGAGTTTAGGTCCTTTAGAGCTTTGTTTATAGGATATCCTAAAGAGTCATTAGGATATTATTTCTCTTTTTTGAAAGATCATAATGTGATTGTGAGTTAACATGACATCTTTCTTGAAAAATAGTTTATTCTAGATGGTGGCATCGAAAGATAGATTAGACTCAAGGAGAAAATCTTCGATGAGAAACGAGCTAAGGAACCTACGAAATCCAGTCAGATTGAGCCAACCCAGATGCTACCTCCTCCACCTCATAGATCAAGTAGAATTTTCCATCCTCCTAAAAGGTACTTAGGTACTATATCAAAAAACATAGAAAAAATATTCCTCACAGAAAATGGGGATCATGGTGATGATCCCAAAACTTATAACGAGACGATATCAGATATCAACTCTGAGAAATGGTTAGAGGTAATGAAGTTAGAGATTCACTCAATGCATTTGAACCAAGTCTAGATCTTGATAGATCCACCTGAAGGTATAGTACCTATTGGGTATAAATGGATCTTCAAGATAAAGATAGTTGCCGATAGAAATGTAGAGACATTCAAAGCAAGGCTCATAGCAAAAGGGTAAAGTTAGCACAAAGACATTGAGTATCAGGATACTTTTTCACCAGTAGCCATGCTCAAATCCATTCACACATTGCTTGCTATTGTAGCCTATTTTGATTATGAAATATGATAGATGGACGTGAAAATGGCATTCTTAAATGGATATCTTGAGGAAGATATCTATATGGAACAGTCGCTAGATTTCACATCCAGTGATAATGATCATAAGGTATGCAAGCTGCAAAGATCCATATATAGACTTAAGCAAGCATCTCGGAGCTGGAATGCTCATTTCAATGTTGTAAGCAAATTATTTGGATTCATCAAGAATGAGGAGGAGCCTTGTATTTTCAAAAAGGTCAGTTCAAGTGCCGTTATCTTTCTCATACTTTACATGGATGACGTCCTCCTAATTGGGAATGATATTTTCAGGTTGACTACTATCAAAATGTGGTTGTCTAAGAAGTTTTCTATGAAAGATCTAGGAGAGGCATCCTTTATTCTAAGAATTAAGGTCTATGGGGGCAGACTGAATAGGATGCTAGGTCTCTCATAGAAAATGTACATAGAGGAGCTGCTGAAGAGGTTTAGCATGGAAAACTCCAAGAGAGATTTAGTATCCTTCAGACATAGCATTCATCTCTCCAAGAAGATGTGCCCTAGCACACCTGAGGAGATTAAACGCATGAGCAAGATCCCTTATGCTTTAGTAATAGAGAGCCTCATATATGCCATGCTATGTACACGATCTGATATTGCCCATGCTGTGAGTGTCACGTGCAGGTATCAGTCAAATCCAGGTGAAAAGTACTAGACTTCTATGAAATGTATCCTTAAGTACTTGAGAAGGACTAAGGATATGTTTCTAGTCTTTGATAATGGAGAACTTTAGATCTAGGGGTATACAAACTTGGATTTTATGTCCGACATAGATGATCGAAAGTCAATATCTGAAAGTGTTTTTATTTATAATGGTGGCACTATCAGTTGAAAGAGTTTCGAATAGATGGTGATAGCATACTCTACTATGGAAGCAGAGTACATCGTTGGGACTGATGCTATAAAGGAGGCATTTTGGTACAAGAAGTTCATCGCAAAGCTCGAAGTAATGCCATAAGATGTTGTCCCTCTGTACTGTGACAACAATGGCACCATAGTCCTAGCTAAAGAGTCAAGGTCTCATCAGAAATCTAAGTATATCGAGCGGCGATACCATCTCATCTGCAATTACCTCGAGAAGGGATACGTCGAGGTTAAGAGAGTCAACACTGCAGATAATGCAGCTAACCATTGATAAAGCCATTGAGCCAGTAGAAGATCGAAGCCCATCTTGAGAAGATGGTACCTAGATTTGTAGCCAATTTGCTTTAGGTCAAGTTGGAGTTTGTTAGATGTGTGCCCTAGAAATCAGATTGGCTAAACACTTGTAATACACTTCTAAGGATAATTTTATAATTTTGACTATAAATTAATAAAAAGATTATTTTCTATCATAGTGTGTATTTAAAGTATCTGTGATACACCATTTGAGTTAATGGTAATGACAATTCATATTTTCAAGAGTTGAAAATTTGAGACATGAATTTTCATAATTAACTCATAAACAACTTTCGACCATAGGATCATCATGAGGATGGTGATTGATTTGAAAAGTTGGTGTATGATTATTTTCTTAGGATAGATGTGTCTTGAGTCTATGATATAAAAACATCAGAGCGAGAGTATAAATACTCGTTAGAGAACGAGGGTACTGAGCATGACCACCTCAAGCAGTCATAAGAAAGTCTACCATCTCATTGATAACTGACTTGATGCTGCAATGGTGTATCTGGTTCTTTGACCTGAGGTGTATCGGTAGTTCATCTTGAGGGTGTTATGGTTTGACAATACCATAACTCGATCGCCTAGCCATTTGAATACCTGAGATGTATGTTGGCTATAACATGTTCATTGTAGGAATTGGATTACACCAATAGGGGATCTATGTACCTCGGTAGACGAGGAGTGACCTTATGATAATCATGAGATTGAGTTCTTAAGCCCATGGCTATGGCAGAGTGAAGATGATCGAAAGAGTTTCTATTAGGATTTCATATTAGACTCGAATCAAATGGTTAATTTATATGACGGATATTGGGTTTGACGAGTTCCCCTTAACCATAATCCTATCGTGGCTCAAGATAGAAGAACCTAATCACATAGGTAGCTGCATTGAGAGATTCGCTTTCGATTCTAAAGGGTTGCCACGATATACTGCTAGGTATCACTGCTGAATTTTAGGAGCAATTAGAATAATTTAGATGATCAATCATTTTAATTGTATGAATAAGAAAAGTTCTAGTCCACCAAATGATATTTCGATGATATTGATGATAGAGATCGCGACATGTCTCATTACCATATGAAACTAAACCTACCTGAATTACACAAATAAGGATTTGAATCTGAATATCATCAATTAGACTAATCCAGTTCAATTGATTTGGATTAGATCCAATTAAGTTCAAAAAAATCATGCTAGCACATGATTGAGCCTAACATTCTCCTTTTATAATCATTTTGGTTCATCTCGATTGAGCCAAATTTATTTGGGCTCACTTAAAAATCTTGTCTTAGTCTAATTGGAGCTTATCCAAATTAGAAATGGATTATCTTAATTCATTAGATGGATTTAAGACAACACCTGCCAATTTTTGTTACCTGCTAATTCCTATTTTTGGACATAGGTCAATAATTGACCCTGGACACTTGGACATAAGGCCATGTGTCATGTGCCTATAGGTGAGCACCTGAGGCTCTTGTCCTCTTGCTAAAATAGGTAAAAGAGAGGGTGCACGCCACCCTAGGCATGCACCCTATATGGATAAGGGATGGAGTCCCATACAGATGGGACTCCAAGGTTTCTTGATGGTTTTAAATACATAGGCACCAAAGACTTTTGCTTTATCCAGTCTTGGCCCCACCTATGTGAATTTTTGAGGAACTCTCATCTGATTGGATTAGATGACATCATCCTACCATTCAGATTTAGATCTAATTGAATGAAGACCTCTGATTGATTGAGATGATGTGGCACTACATGGCGTAGTAGGGTCTATTTAAATCCTGTTTGCGCCTAGGGTTAAGAACTCTTACATAATTTCCATGCCCCAAGGCTGCCTCTCTCTCCTTTTCATGCCCCATCTGATCCTCTTTCTCCCCTCTTCATGCCCAAGGAGTTGGGTATGGGTTCAAGTGTCATCCAAGAAAGAAAGGCACCTAGATCAGGAAGAAGGCAGCACTGCTGAAAGAGACGATTGCTACTTCTTCAAAAGAAGTTTTGAAGAACTTCAAGATCAGATCTAGATATAATTTTTAAAGAGGTGATTCAAAATGAGAAGACCTCCAGATCCAGCCTGAGTGGACACTGGTAGATGCCAGGCGCGTGCGTGGCTCCTTCCAAAACCTCAAGATCAATCAATATCATCATAGGATAATCTAATTACCCAAAATAAGGTATGAAATTAAATTAGATTTAATTTTATTTTTATTATATAATATCAGATCTTTAGGATCATATCTGATTAAGATCATAAGAAAAAAATTTTGAAATATTTCTTCAGATCCAATCAGATCTGAACGATCCTGTACCGGTAAAATAGAATTTTTTCTTCACCTACTAGCCCGTATCCTGGACACCCATAGACTAACCGAATCCAACTATAAGGATCAGCTTCGAAACTTCAAAATTATTATGGATTTTGAGAAGTTTACTCATGTGTTGGAATAAGATCCTCCAATTTTACCAGCACGTTTATCCGCTGATCAGAGAGCATCTCTTGAAAAATGAATGAAGATAACAAAGCCAAGTATTACATGTTGGGCTCGATGTCTAATGAGCTTCAGCACCAACATGAAGTCATTAAAACTAGCCATCAAATGTTGGCTCACTTGCAAGAGTTGTTTGGTGAACAGAATCACATAGCCAAATATCAAGTCTCTAAGAGACTTTTAAGGCTCAAATGCATGATGGACATTCGATCTAAGATCATTATTTGATGACGATCAAGAACTTAGAAGAACTTGAGAAGCTCAGTGTCAAGTTAGATCAGGATCTAAAGATTGATATAATTTTGTAGCCCTTGACTGATGTGTATGGATAGTTCATCATAAACTATCATATACATAAACTATAAAATATCTTGACTAAACTTATGAACATGCTGGTCACTATTGAGCTCTCTATGAAAGGTTCAAAGGGCTCAGTGCTCTCTGTGGAGCAGACTTCTTCCAAGGAAAAATCTTTTGGAAAGAAGAAGAAGTCCGTGAAGAAGAAAAAGATGGATGGTGGGAAGAAGAAGAAGGCAGAGCCAAAGAAAAAGGCCGCTGACAAGAAAAAATATTTTCATTGCAATATAGACAGCCACTAGAAGCGGAACTGTCATCTTTACTTGGCTAGCCTGAAGAACAAGAAGAAGGCAGATCCTTCTGGAGGTATGCTTGTTATAGAATCTTACCTTATGATTTTTTTGCATCTAGTTGGATGCTTGACTTTGGTTCTAGTGCTCGCTTATACATTTCTATGCAGGGTCTTGAGGATAGCAGGAGGCTAAGAGATGGTGAGATGATCCTACACGTCGAAAATGGAGCAAGAGTTGCTGCTATGACCGTAAAATCCTACCGTCTTTAATTACCATTAGGATTAGATCTAGTTCTTAGAGATTATTTTTATGTACTTGCAACAAGCAGAAATTTAATTTCTATTTCATATTTAGCACAAGAAGGCTATGTAATTAATTTTCTTAAGGACCATTATAATATTCTTTATGAAAGAAATAAAATTGCAAGTGATTTTTTTATAAATGGTCTCTATCAGTTACATATTGATGTTTCTATTTTTAATATCGAGTAAAATGTGAATGCCATAGGATCAAAGAGACCTAGGGGTAGTTTAAATGATAGGTATATTTGGCACCTTAAGCTTGGTCATATAGTTGAAGACAGGGTTAACAAATTGAAGAAATCCGGACTATTGAGTTCATTGACTTTCGAGTCATATTTGATTTGTAAATCATGCCTTCATAGTAAAATGACCAAGATCCCTTTTGTAGAATATAGAAAAAGGGCCACAGACCTACTTGTCCTAGCACATACTGATATATGCGGCCCATTTGATGTATGCGGCCCATTTGATGTGCCGGCCAGGGGCAATTATGTCTACTTCATTATCTTTATCGATGATCTATCTCAGTATGGGTATGTGTATTTGATGTGATATAAGTTTGAAGCTTTTGAAAGGTTTAAGAAATTCAGTCTTGAAGTAAAAAAATAAATAGAAAAATTCATTAAGATTCTTCGATTAGATCGAGGAGGCAAATACCTTAGTTGAAAATTCTTAGACTATCTTAAGGATAATAGCATAGTCTCTCAATGGACTCCACCTGAAATGCCTCAACTCAACGAGATTTCAGAATGGAGAAATCGGATCCTATTAGATATAGTCCGATCCATGATGAGTTTCATGAACCTTCTTGAGTTTCTTTAGGGACATAGTCTAATGATCGCTACATATTTAATGAATAGGGTTTCTTCTAAAACTGTTCATTCCACACCATATGAGATATGGCATGGTGAAAAATCAAGATCGAGTCATCTCAAAATTTGGGTATGTTCGGCTCATGTCAAGAGACAACAGGCGGATAAATTAGAGTCTAGGTCCTTTAGAACTTGGTTTATTAAATATCCTAAAGAGTCATTAGGATATTATTTCTATCTCCCGAAAGATCATAATGTGGTTATGAGTCGACATGCCATCTTTATTGAAAAATAGTTTATTCAAGATGGTGGCATCGAAAGTTAGATTAGGCTTGAGGAGAAAGTTTTTCAAGAGCCACGAGCTAAGAAACTATGGAACCCAATCAGATTGAGCCAACCCAAACACTACCTCCTCCACTTCGTAGATCAAGTAGAATTTTTCAACCTCCTGAAAGGTACTTAGGTACTATCTCAGAGAACGTAGAGAAAATATTCTCCACAGAAAATGGGGTTCATGATGATGATCCCAAAACCTATGACGAGGTGATATCAGATATCGACTCTGAAAAATGGTTAGAGGCAATGAAGTCAGAGATTGACTTAATGCATTCGAACCAAGTCTGGGCCTTGGTAGATCCACTTGAAGGTATAGTACCTATTGGGTGTAAATGAATCTTAAAGAGAAAGATAAGTGCCGATGAAAATATAGAGACATTCAAAGCAAGGCTCATAGCAAAAGAGTATAGTCAGTGCAGGCATTGACTATCAGATTACATTTTTGCCAGTAGCCATGCTAAAATTCATCCACACATTGCTTGCTGTTGTAGCCTATTCCGATTATGAAATATGACAGATGGACGTGAAAATGATGTTCATAAATGGATATCTTGAGGAAGATATTTATATAGAACAGCCACTAGGTTTCACATTCAGTGATGATGATCACAAAGTATGCAAGCTGTAAAGATCCATATATGGACTTAAGCAAGAATCTTGAAGCTAGAATGCTCATTCCAATGATGTAATCAAATCATTTGGATTCATCAAGAATGAGAAGGAGCCTCGTGTTTTCAAAAAGATTAGTGGAAGCACTGTTGTCTTCCTCATACTGTACATGGATGACATCCTCCTAATTGAGAATGATATTTTCATATTGACTATAGCCAAAATGTGGTTGTTTAAGGAGTTTTCTACAAAAGATCTAGGAGAGGCATCCTTTACTCTGGGAATTAAGGTCTATAGAGATAGACTGAATAGGATGTTGGATCTCTCATAGAAAATATATATAGAGGAGGTGCTGAAAAGGCTCAGCATAGAAAACTGCAAGAGGGGTTTAGTATCCTTTAGACATGACATTCATCCCTTCAAGAAGATGTGCCCTAGCACACCTGAGGAGATTGAACGCATAAGCAAGTTCCCTTATGCTTCGGCAATAGCGAGCCTCATGTATGTCATGCTATGCACACAACCTGATATTGCCCATGTTGTGAGTGTCACTAGTAGATATCAGTCGAATCTAGACGATGAGCACTGGACTTTTGTGAAATGTATCCTTAAGTACTTGAGAAGGACTAAGGATATGTTTCTAGTTTTTGGTAATGGAGAACTCCAAATCCAGGGGTATACGGACTTAAATTTTATGTCCGATAGAGATGATCAAAAGTCGACATTTGGATGTCTGTTTATTTATAAGGGTGGAGCTGTCAGTTGGAAGAGTTCCAAGCAAATGGAAATAGAAGACTCCACCATGGAAGTAGAGTATATCGCTGCATCAGAGGCTGCAAAGGAGGCATTCTAGTGCAAGAAGTTTGCCGTAGAACTTGGAGTGATGCCATCAAATGCAATCCCTCTATACTGTAACAACAATGGCACTATAGCCCTTGCTAAGGAGCCGAGGTCTCACCAGAAATCCAAGCACATCGAGCGGCGATACCACTGAAGGAAAAATTTTATTTCTCGGGTCAGGTTCGTTCAGATCTGATTAGATCAATAGGGATATTTCAAAAATTTTCTCTTAGTTCTAAATTAGATATGAGACTCTTGAGATCTGATTTTATTGATCTGATAAAATAAAATAAAAATAAAATAAATTAAATATAATTTAATTATACCTTGTTGTGGGTAATCCTATTACCCTATGATGATCCTGATGTTTGCTTGAGGTTTTGGATGTAGCCACGCAAGCATCTGGCCTCTATCGATATCCACTCGAACAGGATCTAAAGATCCTATCTTCTCAATCTGTACTCCAAAGATCAGATTTAGATCTAATCTTGAAGATCTTCAAAATACCTTTTGAATATCGGGTGTTGTCTCTTGCAGTAGTGCTGCCTTCTTGCTTTCTTGTCGCCTTTCTCTTGCTTAGATCGCACCAAACTGAAGCCTAAAACCTTTTGAGCATGGAGAGGAGAGAGAGAATCTAAAGAAGGCATGGAGAAGGAGAGAGACAGGCTATGTGGCATGGACAAAGGATAGAAGCTTTTCATCTTGCATGCAGATAGGGTTTATATAGACCCTACTGCGCCATGCAGTGCCACATCATCCCGACCAATCATGGCTCTTCGTGCAATCAGATTAAATCTAATTGATGGGATGACATCATCTGATCCAATCAAATTAGAGTCCCTTACAAACCTCCTTAGGTGGCACCAAGACTAGTCAAAGAAGAGTCTTTGGCACCACCCAAGTAGAGAGGATGAAGCAATTGGAGTCCCATCCATATGGGACTCCAGTCTTTATCCTCTTTGGGTGCATGCCTCCCTAGGCATGTGCCCCCTCTCTTTCCTTCTTTTAGTAGGGGGACAAAGCCCCATCTACTCTCTTATGGGTACATGACACATGGGCAGATGTCTAAGTATCAATGGTCAACATTTGACCAAAGTCAAAGAACAAGATTTACCAGGTGATGAAAAATGATAGGTGTTGTCTTAGATTTGTCTTATAAATTAAGATAATTCTTTTCTAAACTGGACAAGCTCCAGTCAGACCAAGTAAAGATTCCTAAATGAGCCTAAACACATTTAGCTTAGACAAGACAACTTTTAATGATTATTGAAGGAGAATATCAGGCTCAATCGTGTGCTAGCATGATTTTCTTGAACCTAACTGAATCTTATTCAAATCAATTGAACTGGATTAGTCCAATTGAGATATCTAGATCCAAACCTTTGATTGTATGATCCAGTTAGGTTCAATTTCATATGGTAATGGGATATGTCATGATCTTTATCATTGCCATCATCGAAACACCTTTCGATGGATCCAAACTTTTCTGATTCAGACGACTAGTATGATCGATCATCCAAATCATTCTAATTGCTCCCAAAATCCACCAATGGTACCTAGTAATATATGATGGCAATCCATCAGAATTGAAGATGAACCTCTTGGTGTAGTTACTTATGTAATTAAGTTCCTCTATCTTGAGCCCCGATCGAATTAGGGTTAAGGTGATTTCTCAAACCCTAATTTCTATTATATGAATTAATCATTCGATTCAAGTCCGATATGAAAACTCTAATAGAAACTCTTTCAATCATTTCACTCTACTATGGCTATGGGCTTATGGACTTGATTCTCATGATCATCATAGGCTGCTCCTCATCTACCGAGGTAGATAGATCCCCTATTGGTGCAACCCAATTTGTACAATGAACATGTTATAACCAACATATACCTCAGGGTTCTGAATGGCTAGGAGACTGAGTTATGGTGTAGTCAAACTATAACATCCTCAAGGTGAACTATCGATGCACCTCAGATCAAAGAACCAAACACACCACTGCAGCTTCGAGCCGATCATTAACAAGAAGGTAGACTTTCTGATGACACTACTCGAGGTGGTCACGCTCAGTGCCCTTGTTCTCTAATGGGTACCTATACTCTTGCTCCATTACTAAAAACCAACAACATATCCTTAATTTTTCTCAAATACTTAAGGATACATTTCATAGAAGTCCAATGTTCTTCATCTAGATTCGATTAATATCTACTTGTGACACTCACAGTATGGGCTATATCAGGTCATGTACATAACATGGCATACATGAGGCTCCCTATTGCTGAAGCATAAGGGATCTTGCTCATGCATTCCATCTTCTCAGGTGTGCTAGGGCACATCTTCTTGGAGAGATGAATGCCATGTCTGAAGGATACCAAACCCTTCTTGGAGTTTTCCATGCTAAATCTTTTTAGCATTTCCTCTATGTACATCTTCTATGAAAGACCTAACATCCTATTCGGTCTATCTCTATAGACCTTAATTCCTAGAATGAAGGATGCATCTCCTAGGTCTTTCATGGAGAATTCTTTTGATAATCATATTTTAACTATGATCAACATGAGAATATCATTTCCAATAACAAGGATATCATCTACGTATAGTACGAGGAAGACAATAGCACTCCCACTGACCTTTTTGAAAATACATGATTTCTCCTCATTTTTGATGAAATCAAATAATTTGATCGCATCATTAAAATGTGTATTCCATCTTTGAGATGCTTGCTTAAGTCTATATATGGATCTTTGTAGGTTGCATACTTTGTGATCAGCATCACTGGATGTGAAACCTAGCGATTATTCCACATAGATATCTTCCTCAAGGTATCCATTTAAGAATGCTGTTTCCACATTCATTTGCCATATTTCATAATCAAAATAGGCTGCAATTGCAAGCAATGTGCGGATGAACTTTAGCATAGCTACTGGTGAAAAGGTATCCTGATAGTCAATGCCTTCGCACTGACTATACCCTTTTGCCACTAGTCTAGCTTTGAATGTCTCTACATTCCTATCTACACCAATCTTTCTCTTGTAGATCCATTTACATCCAATAGGTACCATACCTTCTAGTGGATCTACCAAGGTCCAGACTTGGTTTGAGTGCATTGAGTCAATTTCTAATTTCATTGCCTCTAACCTTTCTCGGAGTCGATATCTAATATCGCCTCATCATAGGTTTTGGGATCATCACTATGAATCCCATTACCTATGATGAACATTTCCTCTACATCCTCTGAAATAGTACCTAAGTACCTCTCAAGAGGATGGGAGATCCTTTCGGATCTACGAGGTGGAGAAGGTAGTGATTATATTGGCTCAATCTGATTTGGTTCCATGGGGTCCTTAGCTCGTTGCTCTTGTGAGACTTTCTCCTCGAGCTTGATTTGCTTTCCAATGCTACTATTTTGAATAAACTATTTTTCAAAAAAGATGGCATGCCGACTCATAATCACATTATAGTCTTCTAGGATGTAGAAATAATATCCTAATGACTCTTTAGGATATCTTATAAATCAAGCTCTAAAGGACCTATACTCTAACTTATCCACTTGTCTTTTGGCATGAGCTGAATAATCCCAAATTCTGAGATGACTCAGACTTGGTTTCTTACCATGCCATATCTCATACGGTGTGGTAGGAACGATTTTAGAGGAAACCCTATTCAATATATATAGCAATTAACAGACAATGTTCCTTAAGAAAATCAGGAAGGTCTATGAAGCTCATCATGGATCAGACCATATCTAATACGGTCTGATTCCTTCGTTCTGAAATGCCGTTGAGTTGAGGTATTCCAGATGGAGTCCATTGAGAGACTATGCCATTTTGCTTAAGATAGTCAAGAAATTTTTGACTAAGATATTCATCTCCTCGATCTGATCAAAGAACTTTAATAGATTTTCTAGTTTGCTTTTCTACTTCATATCTAAATTTCTTGAACTTTTCAAAAGCTTCAAACTTGTGTCTCATAAGATACACGTACCCATACCAAGATAAATCATCAATAATGGTTATGAAGTATACAAAGTTGCCTCTAGTTGGCACATCAAATGGTCCGCACACATCAGTATGTACTAGGGTAAGTAGATCTATGGCCCTTTTCCCATGTTCCATAAAAGGAAGCTTAGTCATTTCTCCATGAAGACATGATTCATAAATTGGATATGACTCGAAAGTCAATGGACTCAATAGCCCAATTTTTTCCAATTTGTTAACCCTATCTTCTGCTATATGACCTAGCCTTAGGTGCCATAGATACCTATCGTTTGGACTATTCTAGGTTGTTTTGATCTTATGGCTTTCACATTTTGCTCGACATTAAAGATAGATACATCAATATGTAACTGATAGAGATCGTTAATGAGGAAACCACTTGTAATTTTATTTCTTTCATAAAGAATATTATAATGGTCCTTAAAAAAACTTATTACATAGCCTTCTTGTGCTAAACATGAAACAAAAATCAAATTCTTGCTTACAATAGGCACGTAGTAACAATTCCTAAGTACTAAATCTAAGTCAGATGGTAGTCGAAGAGGGTAGGTTCCTACAGCCACAGCGGCAACTCTTGCTCCATTTTCGACGTGCAGAATCATCTCACCATCCCTCAACCTTCTGCTATCCTCAAGACCCTACGTGTAAGTGCATAAATGAGCACTAGAACTATAGTCAAGCATCCAACTGGATGCAGAAGAAATCGTAAATTAGATTTAACAACGAGCATACCTCCAGGAGGACCTGTCTTCTTCTTATTCTTTAAGGTGGCCAAGTATAAAGGGTAGTTTTGCTTCCAATGGTCGTCTGTGTTACGATGGAAATACTTTCCTTTGTCAACAGCCTTCTTCTTCTTTCTGCCTTCCATCTTTTGCCTTTTCACAGACTTCTTCTTTTCAAAACACTTTCTCTTGGAAGTCCATTTCATAGTAAGTACTGAGCCTTTAGAACCTTTCATAGAAAGCTCAACAGTAACCAGCATATTCATTAGTTCGGCCAGAGTACTCTGAAGTTTATGCATATGGTAGTTCATGATGAACCGCCCATACGCATCAATCAAGGATTGCAAAATTATGTCATTCTGTAGATCCTGGTCTAACTTTACTCCAAGCTTCTCAAGCTCTTCCAAGTCCTTTATCATCATCAGATAATGATCTTGGACTGACTGTCCATCACACATTTTAGATTAAAAAATTATTTAGTGATCTGATATTTGGTTGCATGACTCTGTTCACCAAACAACTCTTGCAGGTGAGCCAATATTTGGTGGGTAGTCTTGATATCTTCATGTTGGCATTGAAGCTCATCAGACATTGAGCCCAACATGTAGTATCTGATCTTGTTATCTTCATTCATCCATTTGTCAAGAGATGCTCTCTATTTAGCGGATGGATGGGTTGATAAGGTGGAAGGATCCTAATCCAATACATGAGTTAACTTCTCAGAATCCAAAATGATTTTCAAGTTCTTAAGCCAATTCTTGTAATTGGGTCTGGTCCATCTATGGGTGTCCAGGATATAGGCTAGTGGGTTAGAAGCAGACATTTTCCTATAGAGAGTCAAAGTTTCTAGTTAGATTTTATAATTAAGACTTGACCAATTTATTTAGGAGTTTGATTTTTAAACAAATTAGCTTCCACTATTTTCTCAGATCCCTACACTTCCTCTGTAGAGATGCAAAAATCTTTATGATTAATGATTTCTAGTGGGTGGTGCAGTCCCACCAACTGACTCATCACCTCACCTAACAGTTATTGATGATGGGTTAGCCAATGAGTGAACAACTCTTATCTAATGATTCTCTAATCATGGTGCACCCACGCTTGGTCTTTAATTCATGAATCTCACCGTGCCCAGAATATTGATTCACTCCTTAGTTAAGTTAGACCCATCATTTGCACAGATTGGATTTCTAATTAGGTCTCTCATCGTATCCAAAATATTGAGCCCAATCCATCCTCTAGCCCATAGCATCCAATGCCTAATAAACATGGTTGCATCTTTCCAGGGCAACTGAACCACTATGACTAGCCAAGAATAATCAACCCTGAGAAGGGCCCGCACATCTACAATGGTGGAAAACCTTAGACTTAATATTTTCTTAGGGAGATTTGATTTAGGTCTCCTTAAACTTGACTTGACATAATCATAACCATTATGACTAACCTAGTGGCATAGGTTAGCTCGGATTATTAGCCACCTCAGATCCGAATTGAGTCGACAAATATGGTTAGGTAAGTGAGATCAGTGGAAGGGATTGCCATTACTCGATAAGAACACATTCAAGTTGAGTAGCTCCCAATTAAAAATCAGTCGATCGTATCTGCCAAATTTACCTTAAACACCAAATTGTTAAGCCAGAACCAATCGGGTTAGCCTACAATCCAGACTAACCACTGAGCCTAATTAGGTCTTAACTTGATCGATCACTCATGTGATTCGATCTTGACCCAGATTTAATCCTATTAGACTGGTCAATTTAAGCACTCTTGATCCCATCTAACCGACTCTTGATTCGGTTTGATCAACCGCTAGACCTAATTGAGCTACCCAAGCCCGAACTCAATTTTATGAATATATCTTAGATCCAAAAATTCTTAATTTTAGTCCTAATATATTTCATAATCTTAATTCTTAATTAAGTTTAGGATTCATAAACAAAATATGTAAATAAAATTCTAGGGTCTCAGGATCTAGGGTTTTACAGAAAATAAGTTTTTCATTTTTGATTAAGAACGAACGCACAGCACCCCTACACATCATAAGAACATCCCATCGAATGGGAGGAGAGGGCTTTTAAATCTTTCTTTATTCTTATGATCGTACGGCCAAGGAGAATGTCTTAATAAAAAATATGATGAATCTACAAAACTAGTTAGATGTACATATATATCACATATATAAAATTGATCTAACTTAAAAATATGTTTTGCATACATCTCATATATTATATCATGCATGATTTTAGATCTAAATTATCTCATAAATATCTAAAATATAAAATTTATATTTGATCATATCAAATTAAATTTATTCTAGACAACTTTGTAGAACTATTCTACAACTAGTCTAAACATGCATCTATCATATCTTATATGAACAAAATTAAATAAATTTATTTTTTATTTTTTAGATCTAATTATAATATTTATAATATTAAAAAATAGTAAATAAATAGATCTAAAATCATAGTTAATCAAATTAAAACTATGATCATCCTAGACTACATAGAACAATTCTAATCCTAGTCTAGTCTTGCATCTCATACATCTTAGATCTAGATTATTTAATTTTCTTAATTTTTGATTTTAGATCTAATCACATCTAATGTGACATCTAAAATCATCTAATTATCAAATCAAAATTATATTAAAATTAGATCTAAATAATTCTAGATTATGGCTTTAATACCAATTGAAGGAAAAATTTTATTTTTCAGATCAGGTTCATTCAGATCTGATTAGATCAAGAGTGATATTTTAAAAATTTTCTTTTAGATCCAAATTAGATCTAATACTCTTTAGATTTAATTTTCTTAATCTAATAAAATAAAATAAAAATAAATTTAATTTAATTTAATTTAATTGTACCTTATTGTAGGTAATCAAATTATCCTATGATGATCTTGATGTCTGCCTGAGGTTCTAGATGTAGCCATGCAAGCACCTGACCTCTACCAGTATCCACTTGGTGGGATCTAGAGATCTTCTCCTTCTTAATCTGTACTCCAAAGATCAGATTTGGATCTGATCTTGAAGATCTTCAAAATGCCTTTTGAATATCGGGTGTTGTCTCTTGCAGCAGTGCTGCCTTCTTGCTTTCTTGCCACCTTTCTCTTGCTTGGATCACACCAAATTGAATCCTAAAACCATTTGAGCATGGAGAGGAGAGAGAGAATCTAAAGAAGGCATGGAGAAGGAGAGAGAGGGGCTATGTGGCATGAGCAAAGGATAGAAGCTTTTCATCTTGCATGCAGATAGGGTTTATATAGACCCTACTACGCCATGCAGTGCCACATCATCCCGACCAATCATGGCTCTTCGAGCAATCAGATTAAATCTAATTAATGGGATGACTTTATTTGATCCAATCAGATTAGAGTCCCTCACAAACCTCCTTAGGTGGCACCAAGATTAGTCAAAGAAGAGTCTTTGGCACCACCCAAGTAGAGAGAATGAAGCAGTTGGAGTCCCATCCATATGCGACTCCAGTCTTTATCCTCTTTGGGTGCATGCCTCCCTAGGCATGTGCCCCCTCCCTTTCCTCCTTTTAGCAGGGGGACAAAGCCCCATCTACTCTCCTATGGGCATATGATACATGGGCAGATGTCTAAGTATCAAAGCTCAACATTTGACCAAAGTCAAAGAACAAGATTTAGCAGATGACCAAAAATGGCAGGTGTTGTCTCAAATTTATCTTATAAATTAAAACAAGCCTTTTCTGACCTAGACAAGCTCCAGTCAGACCAAGTAAAGATTCTTGAGCAAGCTCAAACATATTTGGCTCAGTTGAGATAACCTTTAATGATTATTGAAGGAGAATATCAGGCTCAATCATGTGCTAGCACGATTTTCTTGAACCTAATTGAATCTTATTCAAATCAATTGAACTGGGTTAGTCTAATTGATATATTCGGATCCAAACCCTTGATTGTGTGATCCAATTAGGTTTAGTTTAATATGGTAATGGGATATGTCATGATCTCTATCATTGCCATCATTGAAACACCTTCCGATGGATTAAAATTTTTTTGATTCAGACAACTAGTTTGATCGATCATCCAAATCATTCTAATTGCTCTCAAAATCCACCAATGACACCTAGTAGCATATGGTGGCAACCCATTAGAATTGAAGATGAACCTCTCGGTGTAGTTACTTGTGTGATTAAGTTCCTCCATCTTGAGTCCCGATCAGATTAAGGTTAAGGTGATCTCGTCAAACCATAATTTTCGTCATATGAATTAATCATTCGATTCAAGTCCGATGTGAAAACTATAATAGAAACTCTTTCTATCATTTCACTCTGCCATAGCTATGGGTTTATGGACTTGATTCTCATAATCATCATAGGGCTACTCCTCATCTACCAAGGTAGATAGATCCTCTATTGGTGCAATCCAATTTCTACAATGAACATACTATAGCCAACATACACCTCAAGATTCTAAATGGCTAGGAAATCGAATTATGGTGTAGTCAAACTATAACATCCTTAATATGAACTGTCGATGCACCTCAGGTCAAAGAACTAGACACACCACTACAGCTTTGAGCCAGTCATTGATAAGAAGGTAGATTTCCTGAAGACTGCTCGAGGTGGTCATGCTCAATGCCTTCATTCTCTAACGAGTACTTATACTCTTGCTCCGATGTCTCTATATCGTTGACTCAAGACTCATCTATCCTAAAATAAAGCAATCGTACACCAACCTTTCAGATCATTCAACATCCTCATGATGATCCTATGGTCAGAAGCATTTTATGAGTTAATAATGAATATTCATGACTTAATTTTTTAACTCTTGAAAATATGAACTATTATTACCATTAACTCAAGGGATGTATCATGGATACTTTTAAATACACACTGTGATAGAAAATAATCTATTTTATTATTTATAGTCAAAATTATAATTTTATTCTTAGATGTGTATTACAAGTGTTAACCAATACTGGCTTCTAGGGCACACATATCTAATAACCACCTCATCCACGATTATCTCGAGAAGGGATATGTCGAGGTCAAGAGAGTCGATACTACAGATAAAATGACTAACCCACTGACAAAGCCATTGACCTAGTAGAAGATTGAAGCCCATCTTAAGAAGATAGGACTTAGATTTGTAGCCAATTGACTTTAGGTCAAGTGGGAGTTTGTTAGATATATGCCCTGAAAGCCAGATTGGCTGATACTTATAATATACTTTTAAGGATAATTTTATAATTTTGACTATAAATTAATAAAAAGATTATTTTCTAACATAGTGTGTATTTAAAATATTTGTGATACATCCTTTGGGTTAATGGTAATGACGATTCATATTTTCAAGAGTTGAAAATTTAAGACATGAATTCTCATAATTAACTCATAAACTGCTCCCGACTGTAGGATCATCACGAGGATGATGATCGATCTGAAAGATTGATGTACAATCGCTTTCTTAGGATAGATGTATCTTGAGTCTATGGTTTAGAGACATCAGAGTGAGAGTACAGGTACTCCTTAGAGAATGAGGGCACTGAGCGTGATCATTTCGAGCAGTCATAAGAAAGTCCACTTTCTCATTGATGACTGGCTCGATGCTATAGTAGTGCATCTAGTTCTTGGACCTGAGGTGCATCGATAGTTCACCTTGAGGGTATTATAATTTGACTACGCTATAACTCGATCTCCTAGTCATTCAGAATCCTAAGGTGTATGTTGGCTATAGCATGTTCATTGTAGGAATTGGATTGCACCAATAGGAGATCTATCTACCTCGGTAGATGAGGAGTAGCCCTATGATAATCATGAGATTGAGTTCTTAAGCCTATGGCTATGGTAGAGTGAAGATGATAGAAAGAGCTTCTATTAGGGTTTCACATCGGACTCGAATCAAATGATTAATTCATATGATGGATGTTGGGTTTGACGAGTTCACCTTAACCCTAATCCTATTGGGGCTCAAGATAGAAGAACCCAATCACATAGGTAGCTGCATCGAGAGGTTCATTTTTAATTTTAATGGATTGTCACCATATATTGCTAGGTGCCACTGGTGGATTTTGGAAGCAATTAGAATGATTTTGATGATCGATCATTCTAATTGTATGAATTAGAAAAGTTTTGATCCATCGAAAGATGTTTTGATGATGTCGATGATAGAGATCACAACAAGTCTCATTATCATATGAAACTAAACCTAACTGGATCACACAAATAAGGGTTTGAGTCTAGATGTCATCAATTGAGCTAATCCAGTTTGATTGATTTGGATTAGATCCAATCAAGTTCAAGATAATCATGCTAGCACATGATTGAGCCAAGCTTTCTTCTTCTGTAATCTTTCTAATTCATCATAATTAAGCCAAATTTGATTTAATTCATTCTTGCATCTTCAATGGATTTATTTTCATCTGACTGGAACCAGTCTAGGTTAGATTAATTATAGAAATTAAATCCTTTCCTAGTCCAATTGGACTAGGGTCAAATGTTAACCTATTTGAGAGAATTGATGGTGACCTGATCAGATGCTTCTAGAAAATTCTCTAAAAATTTTTTTATCTAATTTTTGGATATGTGATAGAGCTCGAGTCATGCTATGGGAGGGTCAAATTTCATGATTTATGGTGGTGGTTTGACTGGGTTTTGATAAAGTTTGATTTGGATCAAACTCTTAATAGAAGAGTCCTAGGTGCTATGGACTCTTCCTTATCTACTAGCGCCGCCACCTTCCAGATTGAATTGATGACAAAACTAGATGAGATCTAAGTTTTCACATGGAGAATAAGTCCTAGAGTCCCTTTGATCAAATAATAAGTGATTTGGTCAAAGGACTCTAAATGGCATTGGGTTTAAGAAACCTTTCTCATGCCAAAGAGAGCATCACATGATTTTATTTTTCACGTAGAAGTGTTATCACTCATTGTTAGATATGTGTGCCCTAGAAGCCAGAATTGGCTGACACTTATAATATACTTCTATGGATAAAATTATAATTATGACTATAAATAATAAAATGAGTTATTTTCTATCATAAATGTGTATTTAGTGTCTATGATACATCCCTTGAGTTAATGGTAATGATAATTCATATTTTCAAGAGTTGAATATTTAAGATAAGAATTTTCATTTATTAACTCATAAAATACTCCCGATTGTAGGATCATCATGAGGATGATGATTGATCCAGAAGGTTGGTGTACAATCACTTCTTTATAGTAGATGAGTCTTGAGTTTATGGTGTAGAGACACCAGAGCGAGAGTACAAGTACTCGTTAGAGAACGAGGGCACTGAGCGTGACCACCTTGAGCAGTCATAAGCAAGTCTACCTTCTCGTCGATGACTAACTCAAAGCTGTAGTGGTGTGTCTAGTTCTTTGACCTAAGGTGCATTGGCAGTTCACCTTGAGGGTGTTATAGTTTGACTACACCATAACTCGGTCTCCTAGCCATTCGAAATCCTAAGGTGTATGTTGTCTATAGCATGTTCATTGTAGGAATTGGATTGCACCAAGAAGGAATCCATCCACCTCGGAGGATGAGGAGCAATCCTATGAGGATCATGAGAATCAAGTCCATAAGCCCATGGCCATGGCAGTGTGAAATAATAGAATGAGTTTCTATTAAGATTTTCACATCAGACTTGAATCGAATGGTTAAATCATATGATAGAAATTAGGGTTTGACGAGTTCATCTTAACCCTAATTTGATCAGAGCTCAAGATAGAAGAACTTAATCATACAAGTAGTTACACCAAGTGGTTCATTTTTAGTTTTGATGGATTACCACCATATACTGCTAGGTGTCACTAGTGGATTTTGGGAGCAATTAGAATGATTTAGATGATTGATCATTCTAGTTGTCTAAATCAGAAGAGTTCTGATCTATCGAAAGGAGTTTTGATGATGTCGATGATAGAGATCATGACATATCCCATTATCATATAGAATTGAACCTAACTAGGTCACACAGACAAAGGTTTGAATCTGGATATCATCAATTGGACTAATTTAGTTCAATTGATTTGAATTAGATTCAATTAGGTTCAAGAAAATCATGCTAGCACACGACTAAGCCTAACATTCTCCTTTTACTATTATTAAAAGTTATCTTTATTAGATATATGTGCCCTAGAAGCAAGAATTGGTTGACACTTGTAACACACTTCTAAGGGCAAAATTATAATTTTGACTAAAATCAATAAAATGAGTTATTTCTTATCACATATGTGTATTTAGTGTCTGTGATACATCCTTTGAGTTAATGGTAATGATAATTCATATTTTCAAGAGTTGAAAATTTAACACATGAATAATCATTATTAACTCATAAAATGCTCCCGACCATAGAATCATCATAAGGATGGTGATTGATCCGAAAGGTTGGTGTACAATCGCTTCTCTTTAGTAGATGACTCTTGAGTCTACGGTGTGGAGACACTGAAGCGAGAGTACAGGTACTTGTTAGAGAATGAGGGCACTGAGCGTGACCACCTTGAGTAGTCATTAGGAAGTCTACCTTCTCGTCAATGACTGACTCGATGCTGCAGTGGTATATCGAATTCTTTGATCTGAGGTGCATCGACAGTTCACCTTGAGAGTGTTATAGTTTGACTATACCATAACTTGGTCTCCTAGCCATTTGGAACCCTGAGGTGTATGTTGGCTATAGCATGTTCATTGTAGAAACTGGATTGCATCAAGATGGAATCTATCTACCTCGGTGGTAGAGGAGCAGTCCTATGATGATCATGAGAATCAAGTCCAAAAGCCCATGGCCATGGCAGAGTGAAATAATAGAAAGAGTTTCTATTTAGATTTTCACATCGGACTTGAATCAAATGATTACATCATATGACAGAGACTAGGATTTGACGAGTTCACCTGAACCCTAATCTCATCGAAGCTTAAGATAGAAGAACTTAATTACACAGGTAGCTGCCAAGAGATTCATATTCAGCTTTGATGGGTTGCCACCATATACTACTAGGTGTCATTGGTGGATTTTAGGAGCAATTAGAATGATTTAGATGATCGATCATTCTAGCTATTCGAATCAGAAGAGTTCTGATCCATCGAAAGGAGTTTCGATGATGTCGATGATAGAGATCATGACATATCCCATTACCATATAGAATTGAACCTAACTAGGTCACATAAATAATGGTTTGAATTTGATGATCATCAATTGAACTGATCCAGTTTAATTGATCTAAATGAGATTCAATTAGGTTCAAGAAAATAGTGCTAGCACTCGATTGAACCTAACATTCTTCTTTTACTATCATAAATAGTTATCCTTACTGAGCCAAAGAAGTTTGTGCTCATTCAAAGGCCTTCACTTAGTTTGACTAGAGCCTGTCCAGGTCAGAA